>CABHPQ010169204.1:14044-42753 GCA_902168405.1 Peromyscus aztecus
AGAGAGAGAGAGAGAGAGACAGAGATAGAGACAGAGACGGAGACACAGAGACAGACACAGAGAGACAGAGAGAAGAAAGTGGTACTTGGGAGGTTAAAACCTTTGCTTATCTTCACCAGGATCTCTGTTCCTGTCCACTGTGAAGGGCTCCCTTCTGATGTCACTTACTTTTCCACCTATCTGTCATTCACATAATCAAAGCAGTTGTCACCCTGTCTTTCTAACAGAGCTGTCTGCCGAATCCCCAGCCAGTACTAACTCAGCAATCTGCTATCCTACTGGATGACTGAACATTGCTAAAGACTCTCCCACAGTGATGCCTATTGGTAACCTTAATTACTCATGACTCTGACTTGCAAGCTTTAAAATTTAAGCTAGTTTATCCAGAAAGGGGCCTGAATAAGCTCACATCATCATTTTAATGGAAGGTTAGGGCTCCAGTTAGTC
The DNA here is from genome assembly GCA_902168405.1 of Peromyscus aztecus. Taxonomy (NCBI): domain Eukaryota; kingdom Metazoa; phylum Chordata; class Mammalia; order Rodentia; family Cricetidae; genus Peromyscus; species Peromyscus aztecus. The sequence goes on from CABHPQ010169204.1 coordinate 14,492, forward strand.
TCAAGGGCGACTGAGACCAGAGATTCAGACACCCCATCAAATCAGCCCTGATCTCAGAAGACACACGTGTCAGGGTGTCTTCAGTTTCTCTGTCTGGATTCTGCACAGCTAGATTTATGCTTCTGGCATCAGTCATGCTCAATTCTTTTAATTCCAGCACCAGAGATACACTGCGCTCTGCCTCCTTGATACTCAAGTTAGGAATCCAAGGGAAAGCATGCTCTGGGTTACCTTGAGACAAATGTTCATTTGTAGATGAAGAAACTAGACAAGAAGAATATCAAGTACTGAGTGCTGGGATTGAAGGCATGGGCCATCACTGCCCTCAGGTACTGAGAATGAATGTGTGGGATGAGATGTGACATGCATGGAGTTTAAAACCTGGTGTGCATATGACCTAAAAAAAGAGTTACCTTTCTCTTCCTTAGTTTATTTACTACAAAAAGATACAGTAGGTGTATCTAATTTGCCGCATTCTCCTGATGGCTAAATGAGCTACTATGTGGAACTTAGAATAACAGTTCCCTCCTATTGTTAATAATAATTATATTGGGGCTTTAGGACTGGTCCAGCTTGACTCAGAATCTCAAAGCTTCAATTCTATGGCCAACGGGGCAGAGTAATTTGAAGATCAGGTTTGAGGGATAGTCTTAACATCTAGGTCTCAGGAATTATTCAGAAGGGAAATGCTTTTACAGATGAAAGAATGAAGTATGCTACCAAGACAAATCACCGGATGTCTATTATACAGAAATCAAAAGTGCTGGAGTGCAGACCAAGAGTGGAGTCTGGTGAGAATCCTGAGTGCCTGTGAGAAAAAAAAAAAAAAAAAAAAAAAAAAACCAAGAGTCTTGTGACCCCAGATTCTTCAAATCACAGAACTGTTCTTGGAATGTGTCCTCTCATGGGGATGTTGATGATCCTTTCAGGGGCAGCAGATAGTAGTGAGTTTACTTCAGCTGTTATTCACACACCTCTATGGGTAAAAACATGTTCTGCAGTATGTGACTTGTCCTTACGATTGTACATTTTATTCCAGTGATTGTTCTTAACCCTCAGAATATAAATTGTCTGATGCACTAAATAAAGTTGGCTAATTACGTGAGACTTAGTCCTCCTCATTTAGGCCCCTCTCTCCCAGATTTATACCACAAACTAGAGAGGCAAACATAAAGTATACAACCTCCAATGTAAGTAGGGGGTCACTAAACAGTATTTTCCCTTTACGATATCAATGAGGTCCATGTCTTTCTTCCTTCACTAATGATTCTATCCTGTCTTATATTTTTCACCATGTGTTTGTGTGTTTGTGATGTGCATGTTTACAAGCATACGTGTGTGTGTGTGTGTGTGTGTGTGTGTGTGTGTGTGTGTAAGAGAGAGAGCGAGAGAGACAGAGACACAGAGACACACAGAAAGAGAGAGAGGGAGGGAGGGAGGGAGGGAGAGAGAGAGAGAGAGAGAGAGAGAGAGAGAGAGAGAGAGAGCCTGTGCACATGCACACAATGTGGGTGGAGGATGGACACTGAGGTCAGGAATCTTCTATCATTTTCCACCATACTCATTGCGGCAGGTGCTCTCGGTTCAACCCAGAGCTTTCCGATACACCTACTCTAGCTAGCCAGCCTGTTCTGTTTCTACCTTTGGAGCTCTGGAATTACAAGTGGGAGACCATCCCCACCCATATCTGTTTGGCTCTAGGGACTGGCCCCATGCATGTGCAGCAAGCATTCTAACCACCTCGCCATCTCCCACAGCCTTCTCAGAGATAACTCTAAAACTTCAAGTGTGAGGTCTACATCCTCAAATCTGCATTCTGTATTGACTCTCCCATCAGAAAAGGAACATTAAGATCCTCAGGTCCCTACCATTTCCTGTGTGATTGTTTTCAGTCTCTCAGTTGACCCCTTCCCCTTTAACCACTGAACAATCACTCTGGCCCCCTACTCAAGTATAGTCTACCATTTTGTTAATAGCTATTGTGATAATCCACATCTATGCTTTTTCCTTGTCTACTTATTCTATTACTACTTACCTAGGACTAATCCGCTCTTATGAAATCTATTGAAATCATTGTCAAGAATTCTTATTCTTAGATTATTCATTTAAATTTTTGCTTAGTCTTTGTTTTTTATCTTAGTTAGGGGATAGTGAAAAGGGGTAAATACACATATAGCAAGCATTTGTTTCTTCATTTGATTCAATTTGGATAAATCTGAAGCATGTATAATTAAGAGGGACTTAAATGACCAAACACACTGCCTCAGCTATGCTTGTATAAAAATGCAACTCGGAACTTAATGACAGAATCTCTACTTCATTTAGTTCATTTTTTGTTTTGTCTTTTGTGATACTGAGGATTGAACCAAGGACCTTGCATATGTTAAGCAGACACTTGATCCCTGTATTTTGCTAGAGTGACTCCGCTGATCTGGATCAGCTCATGTAGGTCCTGTATTCTAGAAGACTTTGTGATTACCTGCTAACTAGGAAACTGAAATCACAATTGGGCTGAGCTTTCACTGGGCGGTTGCGCTGGTTGTGAATAATTTGGGACACATAAAATATCAGGTTAGTGGACATAAGCAAAACCTTCTTTAGGTGCTATGAACTTAACTAGTCTCTCCAAATTCACACTTTGAAATTCAGACCTCTGGTGTGACTGTATTTAGACGAAGGGGTCTTAGTACATAGTTAAGGTTAAACAAAATTGAAAGGATGATGTCTTAAGGTCTCTCCTCCTCTCTTCCCCTCACCTCTCATTCCCTCTCCACTTACCTTACTTGCCTCTCCATGCCTCCCATAAATTTTCTCTCTTGCTCTTCTCTCTTCTCTCTGCTTTTGTGTGTATACACCAAGGAAAAACAACATAAGAACAAAGAGAAGAAGGTCATCTATGAGGCAGAATGCGAGCTCTCACCAGAAACCCGATTATCAGACACCTCGGTCTTGGACTTTCTAGCTGTTAGAAGAGTGAGAAATAACTTTCTGTGGTTTAAAAGACCAGGTCTTGGGTACCATCTCACAGCAGCCTTAGCACATTAATGCACTAAGGCATATACCTAGGGGTGGTCATTTCGTGATACTAGGGTCTATATGTCAATTTTATGGGGTCAGAAGAAATTGATTTTCAAATTATTATATGAACTTATATTGCAATAGTTGTCCCACATCCTTTCTAACATCTGATATTACAACATTTTAAAATATTTCCTAATTAAGTAGTTATGAACTAGGACCCAACCACTGTTTTAATTTATATTTTATTACTAAGTTTACTGAGAATATTTCCATATGTATTTGCCCATTAGAATATTTTGCCTATGACAAATTTTAGCATTTGTGCTTTTCATTTTGTTGTATGAATTTAAGTAACAACTCAGGTTTTATTATATTGTCCAATTCTCATCTCAAATTCACCATCGTATTGCCTCAGCCCTCTAACTGCTAGGATTAAAGACATATACCACCATGTCTGGCAAAGTATAAATATTCCAAATGCTAATGTCTTGGCAGTTAAGAAATATATTCCCCCAGTCTATGGCTTATGCTTTCATATTTTTATGATACGTTTTGATGAATAGACGTTCTTAATTTTAATGTAGTCCATTCTTAGTTTTCTTAATATCTCTTTTGGAGTCTTACAAAAGAAATGTCTCTGCCATAAGAACATATTATTTCCTAGGTTTAAAAAAAATTGTTTCATGTCCTCATTTAAGCTTTCTGTACATTAGGAATTGAAAGATTGGAACATTGAAAGACTGAATTGAAAACTGAAGCAGAAATGAAGAGCTAGGAGGAGAAATGAATCTTAAGAGTAGAGACAAGAGATGTTAATAATTATACTACACAAGTATCTCACATAACAAAGAATTATTCAGATGGAAACATCACTAAACCTGAAACTAAGGCCTCCTTGGTAGTGTTTTTACAATACCAACTTAATTGGCATCTGACGTACATCTTGGCTTCTAAAAAGGAAAGTATATTCTAGAGTTGTGAGTGTGACTGGTTTCTGTGTTCTGTGTACTTCTTTTAGCTAACCTTGTTAGTTTTTGTGGTACAAAGCTTTCAGAAATTTGCAGACTTTGACTACGTGATTTATCATTATTGAGAAAGCTGTGCTTAAATCTTCTGGTATGTAGATTAGTGTAGCACTCCTTATACTTCTGTCAGCTCTTGCTTTAAATAATTTGAGGTTATATTTTTAGGTGGCACAGAATTAGAATTCTTATGTCTTTCAAGTGAATTGAAGTGTTTATCATCTTTTAGAGACTATCATTTTTTGCTAACACTAAGTATTAAAATGTTAAGTTTATTTTGTCTCATCTATTTTTAGAAACATGCTTGACATCCTGTTTTATTATGTATCTATTGATCTATTGTAAGCCTTACCCTATATTTCTTTTGTCTTATTAGTGCCACTGAATTTTAGGGGGTATCTTGTGAATAGCATGAGGTTCCATTTGTTTGGAATCCAGTTGGGTATTCCTCATGGCTTAAAAAGGTTATTCATTTCAACTACATATTTTTGTATTTCTATATATCACCTACTATTGTGATTTTATTGATACTTTATGTTTTATAGTTTAGTGTCTCTATAGTTTATATTACTTTACTTTGCCTATAACACTTACAACTTCTTTTAATCACACCCTAACACTGCAATGAAGACCAAAAGGCATTTATTACTTCTATGATCCTTTCTACATTCCCAAACAGCTAAACTGAAGGGGCCTAGACTTAACTTTTTCCTCAATTAATGATTGCTTTCTTCATGTAAATCATTATAATTGATTCCTTAATCATTATTTCACACTGAAATTGGCTCACAATTGCCCTCTTCAATCCTATTCTACTTTGTACCTGTTATTTTGATATCTACACCATTCATTAAGAGTTTCTTTAAATTTTGGCAAAAGGTTGAGGTTAACATTGTGGTTTTTGGTCCTTAGTTCTGGGATCAACAATATCTCCAAAGAGACTAGTTAATATGAAAGATTCTATACAACTGGCAAGATGCAGACATGAACTATGAGCATTGTTATATATGTTCTATGATTTTTGTCCTTGTAAGCAAACAGTAAATGTGTGTATATGTATATACAATAATCTATACATGTGAATTTATTTCTATTTTCAATAAAATAATAATTATAATCATTGTAAATAATTGATTTTCCTTCTGTTTCTCGAATAGTGAGAAAGCTAACTTCCAGCAATCTCAGTATATTAATTGTCTAGCTCCTTGTGTGTGAGTAATATCCACATAAGCTGTAATGTCATTGCTCTTGACCTTGGTTCTGATGCTGTCATTGCCTCCTCAGTTGACTGCCATCAGAGAACCCAGTACCACCACCACCTCTGGACCACACTGCTTCTCTACCCTCTGATCTGCTGATCTCTGGAACTTTCTAAAGTGCACCCCAAAACTCTGTCTTAAAGGAAATTGAAGCAATGAAAAGGAAAAAGAAAACGGCAGGATCCTGAAACTTGGAGGTGAAGTTTTTCAGGATATTTAAATATTTAAATCAGGTTTCAATATCGCACTTCTATCACTGGCATTCTCATTTGCTTAATTATAAAAAAAATCTTATTCCTTACCACTTAATTGATGTGTTTATTTTTACTTAGTTTTTGGTTTTCCTGAGTCAGAGATAAGGTCTTGCCATGCCTTCCTTAGCTGGCCTGGAACTCATTAGGGCTTCCAGAGGTACACTTGCTTCTGCCTCTTGAGTGCTTGGATTAAAGGCCTGCACCAACATGCCCAGCTGCTAGTGAATACACTTATTTATTTAAACACACATACACTTATTTATTTGGAACTATATAAGAAAGGAGAAAGTAAGCTGAACTCTACCATACATGTAATAATTCTTTCCTCTCTGCTTTTTGTGTTTTCATTTAAAAATAATTTTTTATGATATAGTTTGATCTCACTTTCCCCTTCCTCAACACTTCCAAGATCGTCTCCACCCACCTAACTCCATGCTCAACTCCTTTCTCTCTCTGTTTAGAAAACACACAGGCAAACAAGCAGATCAAACTAACAAATCCACATGCATACACACAAGCAACCACAAATAATAGGAACAACAACAAAACACAAAAAACCCACAAAACCATAACAACAAAAACCCCACAAAATATCCTAAATAGGAAACCATGATATACAGGCAGAAGCCCAATAAGACAAGACAGGCCCAAATAAAGCAATATGAGACAAAATGCCTACAAAACTACTTTTAGACTCATTCTGTGTTAGTCATCAACTACTGGGCATTAGGCTTACCATGAAGTGGGGTTAATACACCCAGTGAGATTTCATTGGAGAAAACTAATTTTCCCTTTGCAATAGAGGTCAGTTGCAATTAGCTTCTTTGTTAGGGGTGGGATTTTGTGTTCACTTCCACCTTTTGAGCCCTAGGACACTATCTGGCCTAAACCTATGAAGATTCTGTGCAGCCTGCCACAATCTCTGTGAGTTCATTTGTGCTTCAGTTTTGTTGTGTCTGAAAGTCATTGTTTTCTTGGTGTCCTCCATGCCTTCTGGCTCTTAAAATCTTTCTGCCTCTTCTTCTGTATAGTTGCCTGAGCCCAGAGGGAGGGGATATGATGAAGACATCCTATTTAGGACTGAGTGTTCCAAGGTATCTCGTTCACTGCACATTGTTCTTCATTTCATATGGATACTTAATTTAATTTAATTTAATTTATTTATTTATTTAGGTTTTTAGAGACAGGGTTTCTCTGTGTAGTTTTGGTGCCTGTCCTGGATCTCGCTCTGTAGACCAGGCTGGCCCCAAACTCACAGAGATCCACCTAGCTCTGCCTCCCGAGTGCTGGGATTAAAAGCATGCACCACCACCGCCTGGTGTATACTTCATTATGTGTGTGTGTGTGTGTGTGTGTGTGTGTGTGTGTGTGTGTGTGTATTTGGTAAGTATCTGTGTCTGTACTCCATGTGCATGAGTGGTGCCCACAGAGGTCAGAAGAGGGCACTGGATCCCTTGAGACTGGGCTTGCAAGTGGTTGTGAGCCTCCATGTAGGTGCTGAAAACCAAATCCTGGTCCTCTGCAAGGGCAGCCAGCCCTAACTGCTGAGCCTCAGGCCCCCTGTCTCTGATAATTTTAAGTATGGATGCAATGTAACCAGACATCTCAAGCTCCACTGTGACCTCCCTGCAATGATGGAGCTGAAACTTTGAGTACAATTAAACCCTCCTTGGGATATTTTACCACAGTAACAGAAGCAGGACTGGGACAGAATTTTGTTGAGACGTCATTTGAATGTAGCTCAAGCTTGCCTTGGACTTCCTATCCAGCTGATTTGGTCTCCTGATCCCTTTACCCTCACCTCCAGGGTTGTTGGAATTGCAAGTGCACTGTTGCAATCAGCATGCTCCTCATATTTGAATTATAAAAATAAGCAAAAAAAGTTAAAAGAAGGAGAAGTTTCTTAAGATTATCTACCTCAAATAAACCAAAATATATTTTGCATGCTGATTTTCCTCATGCTACTTTACAAGAAAAAAAGTGGTCCCTGGCGAGACCTAGAGATGACGTCATTAGTGGAGCGTATGTAATATCTCTTTACGTGTAGAATATCTTCCTCCTCAGGTATTTTGTTTTTCTTATCATAGGACAGTAAGAAAGTAGATGAGAACCACTTTCCCCTACCATTTTTATCTAAATATAATCACTATTTAAAAAGATTTCTAAATTAAGCAATTAAAATTTTGTGGGCCCCAAAATATCCGAGTAAGTAAAATGACTTGCCATGAAAATTTGAGGACTTGAGTTCAAACCCTGGAACTCTAGAAAGAAGGAGAAAACTGACCTCTGAAAGTTGTCCTCTGACATCCGCACACATGTTGTGTTACTCAAGCACTTACACAACTACCCTCCCCCACATACACACATCTCCCATCTCCCCACTACCCCCCCCTCCACTGAACATTCATTGATACAGAAAGTAGAGTAGAGGTTATAAAGGATATAGGGAGGAGACTGTGAAGAGTTATTTTCTAAAAGATGCAGTAATTCCATTTAGAAGGATGAACAATTCCCAAAGATAGATGGTACAAATGCTTACAAATGTGTGAATGTAACTGAGGCTTCTGAATTATACACTGAAATTTGGTTAAATGGTAAACTTTATGATATATGTATTTTACCACAATGAAAGATATGTTTGAAAAGACTACTATCACATTCAAACATTTAAATATGCACACACACACACACACACACACACACACACACACACACACACACAGAGGAATATCTGGGAAATTATGGAGGACCACTAGAAGGAGAGGAATGTGGTGGCAAGGCCAGGAGATAGGGTATGGATATGTGTAAAGTAGAAGAATGCACATGTATGAAGAAACTCGTTATTTGGTTTACTTGCTAAAGAAGTTTATGGAAGCTGATAACAATGAAAAATACCCTAGGATAACACAAAATATGCTTCACAAAATTTAAGTGATACCTTTTTTTAATAAAGTTACTGGCTTGTATGTAGAAAACAATATAAAAGCAGACAATTTTATCTTTTCAAAACCTTTATGTGACCTCCCCTTCAGTTTTCAAGAAAACAAAGATCTCTGCTTTCTCATTCAAGTTATTTAATGCTCTGTAAGCTAAGGGTGTTTAAGTGAGCAAGTATAAAAACTGTGCATTATGTACTGCTTTCCTGAAGCAATGCAAGGAACCTTGTTTGCAGAGATTGCCACATGTATTCTCCTAATGCAGTAAGCATTGACCTCACTTCCACTTACTTGTTTAAATAAACTATTGACATCATTTCTCTTACTTACAAAAGGCATCTCTTTGATGATAAGTGATACCAGTATTTTTTATATTTAGACTACACTTTTCAGCTTTTTGCCAGAAAGTGATTATTTTCTCCAAGCTCGTGTTTGTTATTTAACCAGAACTAAAAATAATTCTTTTCATCTCTGAAACTTTCTTTTTATATTGCATTATTTTTTAATATTTTACAAATAAGACTCAACTGGATTAGAGAAAATAGCTTTGTATTTCCAATCACTCAATAGCCCTAAGTAAAAGTAAAATCACATACTGATTTATAAATGGTTTTTATACAAAACCTACATTAATTTTTCTTCCTTTGGTGTGCACTATTTTAAAATATGGATTTGTAGGAAAGGAATGCTTGATAAATGGAGAAGTAAATAAATCTAAAACAGACTGGTCCCTTCTATCACTGACAAGACCTTTAATTTGAATTACATTATTTTAGTGCCAGCTTATAGTTCTTTATGCTTTTCCTTACTTCTGGATTGTAAAAGAAACCAGTCAACATGAATTTGCAGTTTCTGACTGGCTTTGATTAGTTTAGTTTACTTGTTTAATTTATTTATTGCTTTATTTCTAATGCCATTAAGTGTCTCCTCTGAAACTTTCTCCTCTATTTCCAATAACCTGTAGACTCCCACAGGCTGCTCTGTTAAACCTGACTTATCTTTTCAGCTATCCCCTGGAGGTCTTAGGAAAAGACTAGATTCACCAAGCTGCTGTACAGAGAAGCCCTGAAAACACACATATGAGTTATTTTACCCAGACTAAGCAGCTTGTGTATATGTGTTTAAAAATATTTGTTTTGTTTTTGCTTTTGCTTTTGTTCACTTGATTGCATGCTTTGATTTGTTTCCTTATGTGGGGGCACGTTTCAGGGATGAGAGGAGGATATGGGAGGATCGGGAGGTGAACAGAATTGGGGTGCATGATGTGAAACTACCAAAGAGTCAAAAAAGAAGTTAAAAAAGTAAATACCATTTAAAAAAAGAAAAGTTATCATTTCAGTCCACATGATAGGCAACCCATAATTACCATCCTGAATAGTGTATGCAGAGTAAAAGAATGTCATATATTTAATATCTCAGTAATCATAACTATTAAAACCATCCTAATAACACTTTGGACTGGCCAAGCACCTTTAATCCAAGTATCTTAAAGTCCTTTTTGATCATTAATTAATTACCTCACACTCCCACCAGATAGATAAATATCATATCATCGCTGTTTCCCAAGTAAGGAAGCAAACACAGACTGTGACTACCTCTCCATGCTGCTGTGTCCCACTGTGCCAGCTCCAAAGGCACATCTTTCTGAGAAAAATTCCACTCTAGGCATCGCTCATCGGTTACGTCGCTTTCGTTCTGAGCATCCAAGTTCCCAGATAATTGTCTTGAAATTGTCAATGAGTTGTAAAGTCATTTTAAGTATATAAGAATTCCCCGATGAAACTAATAAAAATAGGACCACAGGAATATGATAGTATGTGAACATTTCCCTGACATTCGTTTCTAAAGCGTTGTTCCCTAAATGTCACAACAAATAAGACTGGAGTCTATAATCAATTTGTACTTGCCTTGCCTCTTCTCTGAGTCTTCATAATTATGCCATATCACTGTTTTTACATTTTTACTTGTTCAATTGCTCTGTGGCGTTTAATACTCTGAGTTGTTCACACTCTTTTAAAGTGAATGTGCTAAATGAGAACTGAGAATACCTATGAATTCATTCTTTTTATCCCTATGGTGTTGAAATTTTTCAACACAGACTTACACAGAAAGAAATACAATGCACCTTGGGCACCTGAGATGAACTTGTGTGTGTGTGTGTGTGTGTGTCTTGGTGGTCTGGTTACTGCTTAATTTTGTCACTGGGATAAGTTCTTTGCCCCCTACTTTCTCTTGTTATGGAATAACTTTTCATGTTGTTGTGGATATTCACTGTGAATAAAATCCCCACTGCAAACACCACGTTGCTCTCTGTTATTTACATGAACCAAAAATTCACAGGCACTTGTAATTAAGTATGAGAAAGAACTTGGGGGAGGCAGATAATTATGTCTCAGACAAAAATTTATACTACCAGAATGGTATAGACAGTGTCACAGATATTTAAATGCTGTACACCAATTCAGAACTAGTTATGTTAATGTTTTATTAATGTTAATTATAGAGTCTGAGACCTGCTAATATTTAGTTAGAGTCTAATTGACGGACACTATGAAGTTCAGTTGCAGAACGTCTTGACCATTCTAGAAATCTACTAGACCTTGAACGTAGAAGGACGTTATTTCTTGTTCTGTTTTATTCACTGATCCCCTAAGCTGATCAGGTAAGCTCAGTTTTATTTAAAGCATGTGAATCATCTATTTCTACGGTTTATTGTATTATCCATGATATTTCAGCCTATGGAAATCCCTTCGAAGCCGGGACATTTTCATCTACTGTGATCTACCACAAAGGATCTGGCATATTTTACATGATTCTTACTGATTCAAGTTACATCTTCCCAACAAGTACCCTTAAATACTGTTTCACACGTCAGTCACCTTCAACTAACTAACCTCCTGAGTCATCCCGAGCAGATCCAGCTCTCACCCCTTCTCTCACCCTGCACCCCAGGTTAGCAGCAGGGCCAGACATGCAGGCGGAGGGGCCTTGGGCAATACTCTCAGCCACCCACAAAATAATTATTGAGTAATCACTCAGGGCAAGGATTAAGTTGTAGCAGGTTAAGAGGAACAAGAAAGGGTGGGCAGAGAATAATTGGGTTCTTTAGAAAGCTTTTCTGAAATGATAATGTAAAATACCTCCTTTGGTGAAATAGGGTATATGCCAGAAGGACACATCTGAAGTGTTAAGATACTCATATTTTAAAAATATTTATAGTTCACTTGACTTGACAACACATAATTTAATATTTGCAGGCGATAAGAGCTAAACCTCAGCTAGCACACCTGTAACGTGAAGGTAATGACGAATTTGTCTGGGTGACTAAATGAGATGAATTTGTCTGAGTGACTAAATGAGATAATTTATGGGAGGCAGGACTGATATACCCATACCCACATCCTCATTTTTATAACTATGTGAAATCTTACAGTCAATTCTAGGTTTTTTGTCTTTAACAACACATCATATATGCACCTTTTAGAATAGAGCTTAGTAAGATAGGATGAATGAATTCTGTATATATAAAACATCACTACTTTTCAGTAACTTTAATGTATCTTATTGCACAAGCACGCTATGATTGGCTTAATAAGTTTTTTTCTTAATGGGCATTTCATCTCTTACACAACTGTGTTTTATTATCGTTATTGCCAATATTGTTTCAGTTTTTATTTGTTCCTTTCCTTTTCCCTTTCTCCCTTCCTCTCTTTCTTTTTCTTTCTTTTTGGTGCTACAGTTTGAACCTGGGGTCTCTTAAGTTAATTTTTTGACTGCATTCTAGAGACCTGCGATTTCTACCAGATTCTCTTGTGAACATTCTAGACATCAACAAGGTTCATCTAAAAGTATGTTCTCATGGTAGATTGGAAAAGTGTGTCTATGTGAGCTATCTTCTTTGTCAGGACATTTTTGTGGAAATCAGTTGGTAGAATGCATGAGGTGTGACGAGTTACATTCCATGCTGTCCTGTTAATGTCTGCTGTTGAACAACATGGGATGTGGCTTCTTACTCAGCTTGGTGCCAGTCTGTGTAGAGGCCAGAACAGCCATTCTGTAGAAGGCTCAGCCATCCTTGTTCTTGCTCGTTAAATTGCATCAGTCTTTCTACCCATGAGGGTAGGTACTTCCATCTTGAAGATGTCATCCCTGATTCCTGGCAGTGACTATTCTTCTGATAGGTCAGGAGCCTCAAGTCTGGAAGTGCCCCATCCATCCACACCATTGTTGGTGTGATTTTTAAATCAAGAGTCTGGATAGTTCCTGGTTTCTTCCTAATATCTCATTTCTCCAATACAATGGTTTGTATAAATCTACTTTATGCTAAATTCCTTTTTACTAGATACACTTAGAAGCACTTATTTTTGAAGCTATAAAATCTTCTTACTAAATTCATCCACTTTTTCCAGTGTCTTGTGTTCTCAGGTAAATATCACTGGGTGCTAAATAAAATGCAGTCATCTAAAGACTTCCACACACCTCATATAATATGTTACCTTCCTGATGTTGGCACGGTCACAAAGAAGCAAAAGACAAAACTTGAATATTCAGGACTAACTAGTTCTGTCGCCTATTGGTTTTGCATTGTTTAAACCAGATCTTGGCCTGTAAATTGATCCTACACATACATCATGTGTGCATGTGTGTGTTTATGCACATGCATATAAACACATGCTACTTTTACTTCAATATCTTTTTCACCTGAATCCCATTTTTTTTGTTGTTCTTTTGTACTGGAAACAATTCTTGAAATCTCTGTCTAGTATTTGTCATCCCTTTGGAGTGCTTCATTCTGCCTCAGCCTAATTTTATTCTGACCACCCCAAATGAGTCCTGCTAAGATCACCAACAATCTCCACCTGCTGGGTAGGGGGACATTTCTCTGCTTTACACAGGGACCCCCTAGAAGCACAAGGCATGAAAGTGGCATTTCATTCTTGTCACAGGGTTTCCAAACCAGCACACACCAGCTTTCTTTTACCTTCCACCTGCTCTTTGTTACCCTCATTTCCCAGGGGTCTGTTTCCATGGTTTACACATGTAATAGACTCCTGAAGTGCAGTCCCTATGTCCTATCATTTTACCTTCCAGAGCATGAATGTAACTCCTACAAACGTGTGTATTCAATCATCCTTTCAGCACTGCTCCTGTTACAGAGCTTCCTTGATGTCTTCACATGGATGTGCAAGAAAACCTAAAGTTCTCTTTCACTTTCTTCATTAAAATTTACCTCTCTTCTTGTCTTTACCATTGTTTTTTTAGTTACTCTTCTGTCTTACAATACATCCCAACTGCAGTTTCCCTCCCACCTCCTCTCAGCAGCTGCCTACCTCCCCTCTCTGCCAGGTCCACTCCCCTCCATTTCCCTTCAGAAAAGAGCAGGTCTCCCTGGGATATAAACCAAACAACTGCATAACAAGGTACCCTAAGACTGGACACAAACCCTCATATCAAGGCTGGACACTTAGGTAGCACTACCACAAACCCAGTTATTCAACCTCAACCTCCAAATTCATCCTTCTCGTCTTCTCTTCTGTCACAATCACTTTGAACAAGACTGTTCACTTCTCCTTGTGTTATTCCCATTCCTCTGTGAAGTGACCTTCCAGTCACTTAAAACAGCATAGTGCTTCTGAGCAGCTCACTCATTTCATCAATGTCTGTCCACAGACAGTTTCACCCTGAGTCAGAGCACTCTTTTGAAATCACACAGTGGACCTCTTACTGTCCTAATGAGAACTTTTCTTTGGTTCCTCTACTACTAAGGTCCACACTTCTAAATCCCATTTCCACAGCACAACAGAGCCTGTCTCCTGATAACCTCACCCTCACACTCCACCCTCACTCATGCGTGCCTTATGCACTGCATCTCTTTCTACTTCTTTTGAAGCAAATTTGTTCTTCACGTTTTACTTCTCTGCTTGCGTCTCTCCATTCTCTGCATTTAGCTCCTTTTGTTCAGTCTGTCAAGCACTAGGCTACTTCTTCTTTCTCCCCCTCGGACCCACTATACCTAAATAGTAGCTCAGTAATCTCTACTTGTTTGTTTCTTTCATACCACTGATGAAAATTAGAAATAATTTTAACAAGATATTTTTTAATCTATCACCACAAACCAAATGAAAATAAATCTTAACTCATTTTCTCTCCTCTATCCATGAAGCTTAGTAGAAGTCCTGGAATAGAGATTGTATTTAAAACATATTTGATTAAAAGGAAATCAAATCTTCTAAAATCAAGAGACAGCAATATTTTTTCCTTTTACAAAGACTAATAATAGATGAAATCAAAGAACTCAATTATAATTCATGAATTTTAATTACATTCAACCTTCCTTGTATCTGGACTATGTATTTTTTGTCAGCAGTGGGTATTCTGTTATCAATATTACATTAAATAATATATCTTATTAATTAAAATTAAATGTTATTTTGATCTTTTTAATTACATTGCTAATATATTTATCTTCATGTCACAAATAATATATTATTAAATTCCTTATCTGGTATGATATTCTAATTTCAGATTTATTTTATTCTTTGTAAAATATTATCTACTGGAAAAAAAATCACAAAGACTTAACAGTTGATTTTGAATTCTAACCAGGTAATTTTGGGGATAAAGTAAACAGAAGCTTGAAATTCAATTTCGTCATCTGTTAAATTTAAAATTGTATGAGAAGATTCCAATGGTCCCTTTAAGCTACAGTGTTCTAGGATGTTAAGGTAAAGCAAATAGAGAACAAGGAACCTGTGTGAGAAATAAGGTATAAAACTGAACAGGTATCTAAAAGATACAATAATAATGTCTAGAAAGAAATTTCAGTCATAGTATTACTCCTTCTAAGTCATCTAATAATATCTTATGTTTTATCATCCTGGATTACACTGTGGTTTCAACTGTTGCAATACCCATGCTAAGGTAGGTCACCACCATCAGTCCCAACAACAGTAATAACATTACATAGCACCTTTCATCTTCAGCTCCCAAATCACTTTATAAGTAGCAATTACATCTCAAAACTTCTCTATGCTAGTATTAATAGGTCCATTTAACAGATGGAAAACTGAGCCATATTCTTGTTTAATTCATAAACCAAAGCGTTCTCATTTTAAATCAGTAGAGTTTTCTACACAAATAATTATTATGCAAGCAAGTACCTAAGATTGAACTTAATGAATGAGAATTTCTATATATGGTATATAATATATATATGTAATGACTATAGGTTTATGGAGCTATGTGTGGTGTCTGTGAATGTGTGTGGGTGTCTATGGGGAGTATAGGTATGATTAAAAGTGTATTTAGTCTGTGGGAAAAATAAATATGAATATGCTGTGTGAGAATAAAATTGTACTCTGTAGATACTTGTTTTCCTTTTGTAGTTGTATTTGTTTGTTTTGTTTTGTTTTGTTGTTTTATTTTGTTTTTTGAGACAGAGTTTCTCTGTGTAGCCCTGGCAGTACTGGAACTCACTTTATTGATTAGACTGGCCTTGAACTCACAGAGATCTGCCTGCCTCTGCCTCCTGAGTGTTGGATTTAAAGGCTTGCACCACAACACCTAGCCTTCCCCCAACCTTTTTTCTCCTAATTTGGTTATACATTAATATCCTTTAACTCTGTTTAGCACACATGGCATGCCTTTGATTTGCCTTTATTTACTTGCTGATTTCTTTCACATTCTCCAGCTTTTCTTTCTTTTCTAATCAAATCAGATTGCTTCGCTCTAATATTCACTCTTGATCTCATGCCTTCCATTCAGTACCATGTGTCCCTTGCATAACTGACTCTCTACATGCCAACACTACCCACATCTGTTTATACAGCTTACTTCTTTCCCCCAAATGGCTCCACCAAGTTTATCTGCATTTCTCTCTATTTAGGTATCACAACACTACCTTAAAGTCAGCTTTCCTGAGACTACACTAATCTATTTATCCACTCCTCCTCCCCAAGACCTAAGCCTGTTTTCCCCCATATTACCATTCTTAGCAGATATCCAGAAGTTGAATGAAGATGTCCAGGACTTACCTTCAATCCCCCTATTCTCTTATCTTCTATAGACAAACATCCAGTCCAACTTTCAAGGTAAAATTCTGTTTCTAATTTCTTCTAGCTCTTGATATTTCCTAAAGTCTCACCATACCCTTAGAAAAGACCATAATTATCTCCTTTTTTGTATCATGATGTGGATCTTCTACTACACACTCAAGATTGATATCAGAGTGAGTTTTGTAAAACAGCAACTTGATCATGTCTCCCTGCATACAGACCTTTGATGACCCTGTTATTATCAGAATTAAGCCCAAACTTTATAAGATTTTCAAGACCCTGCATGATCTAACTGCACACTATAATCATCATTTATTATTCTCCTTTTCAAATCTATCAGCCATAATTATATTTATAAAATATATAATTTCCATTTCCTTCAACTTTCATATTTTCCTTCTATTTTTTCCTTCTTCCTCCTCCTTTTCTTTCCCCTTCTTCTTGTCCTCCTCCTCTTCTTTTTCGTTGTCTTCTTCTGCCCTAAAGAAAATCTCCCACTGTGCAGAAAGCTTGCCTTGTTCTATGTGTTCACTGTTTGTGTGTTCTCTGAGCTCACTCCGTCATTTATCATACCCCATCATCTTTACTTAAATGTTATTTTTTTTAGAGGATACAGATTTTAAGTTGGAGAACATAGAAATGGGGCTTGTTCTTAGAAGCTTCTTCCCTCAGGGATGGCACTGTTCCAACACACAAAAGATGCTTTGTAAACATTTATTTAATAGTTGACTAAATCAATGAGCGACCACATTCAGCATGTATAAGCCAATTGGGTCACTATTTTAGGGAAAGCTTGTGAGAATAAAGAAGACCTAAGGAAAATATATCAAACCAAGGCTGCTCTTAATGAACTGTTTGAATAATCTGAGAGTAATTGCTCATTTTGTCTAAACAACATGTTTTAGTTGTGAAAAAATTCATATATCCTTCAATTTCCTACTATATGCCAGGTGTGAATGTAAAGTGAGGCAGATTTCCTCAGTGGTTATACAAATAACCTGAAATTTGGAGGCCTGAATGTCAATACCCACATGGGAGATGACACCTCTCCATGTGAGATGGAACTTATTAGAATGTTGGGAACATCTACAGGTACAAGCTTAGAAATTAGGCCCAAACAACTCATCAGCATTGCCTGTAGGGCGATTAACGCCTATCTTTGAGAGTTATTTCCTGTTGATTGCGTGGGCCATATTTAGGTCTGGAAGTTTATCAGAGGATGAATCTAGGAGGAAAGTGAGGCTTGAGTACAGACAGGAAGGCTGAAGCTTCTAATGACATACCAAAGCAGCTCAACAGTCCTGGCTGGACTGGAAGGCAAGGGCAAGCAAAGGGAATGTGATGCCGTGAGTGGGCAACAGCCGTGAACTGAAAGGAGAGTGAGGATTGTACTCTACGTGAATCTGGCCGTTTGGTTACAGTTTCTAACTCTGAACATGATATACATCTATAGGCTCTTATTGGAGGTCCATACTTGATAGGGCTGTTTTGCCACCCGGAAGTACTTGCTCTGTGGAGGAGAGTTCTTCCACAGGATACTGTGAAGCTGCTAACCAAAAGGATTTTTTTAAAGTATTTTTTTAAAATAATTGTCAGTAATATACCAATAATAAAATATATTTCAGTATACTTCAGGGCAAATTTCAGCATTTGTTACAATAGAGAAAACCAATAGCATATAAGTTGAATATGTCTCTTGACAATGATAATGAAATTCTTCAAAAAGGTTTCCAGTGGTGACTTTAATGGCAAGGAAGGGACTGAAGGTCATTTAAATTACAACCTGTCCTTTTACTTTGCCCTTTATTCCCCCTTTTATAGGGTTTCAGAAAATTTTCATCAATTTTAAATTAAAAAAAACTCATTTACATTGTGTGATGTTTTAATACAAGCTTCTTGCATGCTGTCAAACAATTCTTATTTTCACAATTTATTCTTCTTTTTTTTTTTTTTTTTTTTTTTTTTAAAAAGGGGGTTTCTTTGTTGCTTTTCGCCTTTCCTGGAACTTACTTGGTAGCCCAGGCTGGCCTTGAACTCACAGAGATCCGCCTGCCTCTAGCCTCCCGAGTGCTGGGATTAAAGGCGTGCGCCACACCGCTCGGCCACAATTTATTCTTATGCAACAAGAACTCTATTACCATTAACTAACTTAGAGCTTTGTAATACTTTGGTGCATACATTAACATCATCCTCATTCTACAAATGAGAAAATATGAGCAACAGGAATTAAGGAGCTTGCTCAACCACTATAGTATCTCTACAAAAGAGCAGAGAAAGTTCTCAAACAGTCTGACTCTAGGGAATCTACTCCTTAACAGGGGTCCACTGTCCAAGTGTTTATCTCTTAAGGAGATGATCAGTCATTTCATTTAAAAATTTACAATGAAAAGACAAGGCACCTTTAAAAATTAACTATCTTTAAAAGGGCAATTGCTTATTTGAGAACTTAAAGGGGATTATTTTTATATTGGATAATTTAGAATTTTGAAAACTTCTGTGCACGATTCACATTTTTGTAAATATTAAACTGCAATATGAAGCAATATGTTTTATAAGGAAAAGAATATTAGGTATGTTTTAAATAACTTGTGAAAGCATAATCATGCTTAAACGTTTGTACATAACAACCAATGGAAAAAAAAGAGTCCACAAATTCAAAACAAAGCAATGCAGATTATATGGGAGGATATGGAAGAAGGAAAGGGAAGGAGGAAATCAAGCAATTATAGTATAATCTCAAAATAAACTTAAAGCTTTCTTTCCTTACCTGACATTACTAAGGAAACAATGTTTTCATTTAGAAATAGCAGCAGTCACTACAATATACAACTCACGAAGAAGTGGGACTGAACAGACAAATTTCAATTCCCACGACCAACTGACTGTATTTATTAAATAACAAGGAAACAAATACTGACATGATATATTTCACAATGTGTATGCATATTTTTGTCAAAAATTGGAGTGGATAAAATTTATCCTTAATAGACACTCATACAGGCTTTGAACTGCCTTTCATTTTAGCTGTCTATATAATAATTACTTCATGTCCTCATGAAGACTTAAAACTCGTGTTATCCAATCTTTGAATGCAATGGTATCAAAGGAAAACACATATTCACTTACTTTACAAAATATTCTTCTCACATGATATGACCTCATTCTGCAACCCAATAACCAGGCAGAGTGTGTTACAAGTTTCCAATGCATTGTGAATGGCATTTCATAATCTACAGGGTAAGAATTGTTCTTGAATGTTGCACTGGATTCCATATTTCGTCTCAGGGTAAACACAAAAGAGTACTATTTGGCCTAGATCTGTTCCTTTTTATATAAATTGGACTGGAAAATTGCAACCGCTTTATTTAGAAATATTCACAAGAGAGACACTGATTATTAAGGTCATTTCTGTGACTACAGAAGTGACTTGAAAACTAGTCTCATGATGAGGAACTTTGTGTGGGAAGTAATTAAACTTAGCTAAAATTGGGAGAAATTATTGATAAAGGAGAAAAAACTTTAAGCCTCTCCAATCAATACTTAAAGATAAAACACTTATATTTTCAGTATAGGAGATCCTTGTCTTCCTCCACCTTCTCTTCTTCCTTGTCTCTTTCTCATCCCATTGCATGAAGCAGGAAATAAAGGGAAAGGGCAGTTTCTGTGCTGGTTAGGGCACTATCTCCTTTAATGGCACCCTCCGGAGTCAAATCCTAATGAAAAATAAACTACAAAGTCTGTAAATATCAAAACATACTGAATGTAAATGGAGCCCATTACCTACGGTCTGATGCCTTGCTCACCCTTGATGCAGTCAGGGGTGGGGGACTTGGACCTGCCTCAACTGTATGTACCAAGCTTTGCTGACTCCCTATGGGAGGTCTTACCCTTTTGGAGGAGGGGATGGAAGGTAGTTCAGGGGTGGGGATGCTGGGGTGGGGATGGGAAGGAGGAATGAGAGGGGGAATCTGTGGTTGGTATGTAAAATGAAATAAAAATGTAGAATTCATTTTCTTTAAAATGAATTTAAAGAAAAAAATAGTCATGCAGTTAAGAATAAAACAAGATAAAGATAGGAGGGAAGAATGCATGTGTTTTTAAATAGTGATATCGTAGTGGTTCAATAAATGTTAATGTTATTACTACTCATACTTTAGTTATCTGATATTGTTACAGACTGGAAGAGAGAAGACATACACATTTCTCATGTCCTTAGTACTAGAACCACTTTTCTGAGTGTTATAATAGATGTGATGAGTTAAGGAATGAAAGAGAGACCAACTACGTTGGAACCAGCCAGTCTACACATATTCAATGACTACTTTATGATAAAAAGTTATCCTATGTACTATCATGGTCTTCCAGTTTTGTCATTTCCAGCCAGTCATACTCTTTAATTTCCTGTTTTGTGTCCTGCATTCCAACAACTACCATTTAAAGGAATTGAAAAATTAATACAACTGTTTAAAACATGAAAGAAAAACAAAGGCAAAAAAAACAAATTATAAGGCCACAAGAGAAGCTGTATCTTGACAAATGAAAAACTTTGTTAACAAAAAGTATGGCTCAGCACAAATGGAGTTAGGAAAATAGACAATACTGAATGTGAAAATCTATATAGATGGACAAAAACTCAGGTATGTTCTTGCATGTGTGTGGTCATGTTGGTAAGAGTTAAAGAGTGAGACTTAGAGTTTCTCCTGTTAACTTATGTTACTAGGAGGCATAGTCTCCCAGCAAAGTTCCTCTTCCTCTGGCTCCCAGAATCCCTCAACACACACCTTTTCACAATGTTCCCTTAGCCTTTGGTTGCAGGGGTGTTTTGTACACAACATATCCAATGTGCTGGGCTTCACAGCTCTTCATTTTGATTGATTGTAGTTTTATGCAATTGTCTCTGTTGTAAAGAGAAGTCTGTAGGTAAGGACTACAATTATCTGTGAGTATAAGAGCAAATGAACAAGCAAGATACCAACCAACATGCCAAACTGGACAGGGAAAAGCTCTTGAGGCCTGAGGCCTGAGGCCTACACAAAGAACTACGGCAACTGAGTGAAGCTGGGAGCTGGAGAAGTGGTCCCCCCTCCCTCCACAAGGGAGAGCACACTAATTGGATGTCCAGTGATAAGTGTTCAGCTCTGAAACCATACATACAAGTAACATCATATGAATTCAACAGGTTATTTTTTAGGATGTGTGTGTGTGTGTGTGTGTGTGTGTATGTGTGTGCACATGCAATAACAATTATTGAAAAAAGAGGCCATGAATTTGAAGGATAGTGGGGAGGGCCATATGGGAGGCTTTAGAGGGAGGAAAGGGAAGGGAGTATGTTGTAAATAAATTACAATCTGAAAAAAAAGGAAAAAAAAAAAACAAAAACAAAACCACCAACCTCATGCATGGCTGTAACTTCTCAAGTGTGTACCAGTTGGCAAACCACAATCCACTGCATACTTTTAAAGAATATTTATTTCACAGCACTTCTGTTCATGGCTGAATTCCACTGTCTACAAACAGAAAGACAAATGCACAGGAAATTGTATTTGCTATGGAACCTGTTTACATCGATCATCACTTTGTTTTCATGTTACTAGGCAGTCTGGCTAGATTTTACAGTTAATAAACTGTAGCTTTTAGTTCTCCAAACAATCTTTTTTTTTTCTCCTTGGTCTTCCTACATCCTGACACATCCACAAAGACAAACATTTTCAAAACCATGCTCACCTCTACTAGATGCATGGGAAATGTCCTAATGTCTACCTTAGCTAGTCAACTGACATGCAAAGAGCTTAGTATACTTTCATTATGTATTTAGAAATTTTGTATTTGTCCTATTTAGTGAAATATGTTTTCATTATGTGGCTTGTAATTATTCTATTTGTTGCTACTATAAAGTACCTGTCTAGAAATATTGTTACAGTCAACTATGATCTGGCCATGTAAAAGGCTGAAGAAATGTGAAATTTCTTGTGTTCTTATGCTTTCTTCACCTCTTAAACAGTAAAACATTTCTTTCTTGTTACTGTGATTTTTTTTAATGTTAACATTAATTTTAAAATGTGGCTCCCTCTAACATACCACTGCAAAATATGATGTAAAATGGAGAGCAAAAGGAAGAATAGAAAAGGCAGGAAGCAAAGATGAGACCTGACCCATTCAATCTTGGATATTTGTTCTATCTTGAAAAGCATTGGCCATTTCTTGCAGAGATTCCTGAATCTATCATTTTTCTTGCCAAATAAATGCTTAATTATTAGTATAGATCTGCCTTAAATTTCTTTTGTACTTTCAGACTGCTCCTTTGATTACCTGTCTCCCAGCTTGCTTTTCTGATACCATATTGTAAAGATCTGACTGCCTTGTTTAAAAGAGAAGCAAAGAGGGTTATTTAGATTAGGGCTTTCATTGTGGGGTTATTTTGGTGTGGCTTGGTACCAGATTTAATGTGAAAATGGTATTTTTGGGTGTCTGATTTGCAGAAATAACTAGCTTAAATGCTTCAGTTTCCAATGGTAATTAGATTTCAACCCAGACAGTCTGGATAACTCTGGATTTACTACCTTGTAAAGAACTATCATAACAAGCCCTTGAGCATTATTTGAAAATTAATAAACTAAAGTAGGAGGAAGCACTTCACTTTCCCATAGCAACATAGACTGAGTTATACTGTTTTATTGCAAAATTTACTTTTCAATTATAGGTTTACTAAATTAAGTGGCTTGAATAGCATAAAAACAATTATTAGTTTCTTCACACTGCAGATGACTAATGCAATGAGTCCATTTTACTGTAAGAAAAGAAAAAGGAAAGAAACCTCTTTTCTTTAATAAATAAATAAATCCTTCCCTTTATTGCCTGAAAATAAATTCTAATTCACAAATAATTCTTGCTTCTACTGTATTAATAGAAAGCCTTCTGTTGTTAAGTGGGGTTTTCTAAATTAGGTAAAAAAATAACTCACCCTAAAACCTTATTTGCTAAAGTCTTTTCAAGTTTACATTTTTATTTTCTGAAAAATGAAATTTCAGGTAGAGCAGCTTAATTGCTAACTTTTGCAAATGTGCAAAAGATTTGGCAATCTGGATTGGAGCTAAATAACAATTGCCACTGATAATTATATTAAATTTAAAAGCTAAAATTGTGCATAAATTGGGTTAATTGCTCAGAAGAGAGTGAGGAAGACAAAACTACTTAACCTAATTCTCGCATCATCACAGGGTGAGGATGGAGAGCTGATATTAGTATATCCTGATGCTATAGTAATCCTCTAACCTCAAACCCCAGGCAGGGGCTGTGTTATATAGCATATACATTTAATGGCTGACTTCATATGAATGACATAGTGTGTGAGCATGTATGTGTTTGTGAGTGTGTGTGTTTGTGTGTGTGTGTGTGTGTGTGTGTGTGTGTGAGTATGTGTTTATGAGTGTGAATGTGTGATGTGGAATAGAATTTGTTTAACCATATAAAGATATGTTGCATTTGTTTGTGTTGCAGAATAATTAACTATGTAAAGATGTGTTGCTGTTTTACCTTGCTTGTCTAAGGCATTTGATTGGTCTAATAAAAACTGAACAGCCATTAGCTAGGCACAGGAGGGATGAGCAGGGCTGGCAGACAGAGAGAAAAGGGGAGCCAGACAGACAGACTGGGATGAAGCATGAAAGCGAGATGGACAGTACATAGATGTGGTAAATGAGTTTCCTCAGGGCAGCACATAGATTAATAGAAATGGGATAATTTAAGTTAAGAAACAAGCCTAAGCAAAGGCAGAGCATTCATAATTAATAATAAGTCTCCGTGTCATAATTTAGAGGCTAGCAGTCCAAGTAAGCCTGCTTCAAGTGTGTGTGTATGTGTGTATGTTTGTGTGTATATGTGCATGTGTGTGTGAATGTATGTGTTTGTGTGTATATGTGCATGTGTGTGTGTGTATGTGTGTGTGTGTGTGTGTGTGTGTGTGTGTTTTAGAAACTGGAGAAGGAGCAAGAGTCATATTCTGAAGAGATTCCAAAAGAGTAATCAACAACAACAACAAAAGATCAATATTTCCTCCCATACCTGTCCTCCCAGCTGAACTAAATCTCAACACATTTATTCTCTTATACTTTACAGCGTGATGAAAATGAAAGAGCTTTGCTCAAAATATCCATGCTTTAAATTTTAGTTCCAAAAGTTCCAAGAAATGTCATATTTGTCAAGTCCATTCTCTGATTTTTAACTTAATTTTTTCCTCTACTAAATGCATGTGATCTTCAAGAATTGCTGCAAGAGTTATATGAGTTCTTAGACACGAGTTTCTAAATGGTACCTAAAATACCCCAGTCAGGATAGCAGAGCCTATGCCCAAGTCACTGATTTTTTGAGAAAAATCCTCATGCTTTAAATTGTTTTTTATATTACTTAAGGCATGTTTCACATGTTTAAGTCTCTAAGTCCTCAAGTAATCACTTTAGTGGTAGTAAATCAAAAATGGGAAAAAGAGAGTTGAGAAAACAAGCAAAAGGAATAGAAAGTTTTGCCTGTTGAATAGGAAGTCTCTAAGCTGTTCAGTTTAGTAATTTTAATTCTGAAGGCACCGAAAGTGAACAAAGGCGATGTCTAAGAACATGTTCCTATTTCAACAGGAAAAGACGCTGATGAACAGAAAGCAATCAATAAATCAAGTCAAAATACATGTCTATGAATCATCAATATACGAGTGCAACTTTCAGAGAAGAATACACAGCTAAAGGTGTGTTCATTACTGCTTGAAAAAATCAAGAGCAATGAGTCCCTGTATAATCACAGTCAGACGCTCAGCTAGTATCAAGTAAATCAGTGGAAGGCATGAAAATGTGTGAATGAATGGTGTCATGTCAGTTAGAACTGCAAATATGAGTTAAAAATTTGGTGGCCCAAACACTAATTTCTGGGGAGTTACTGGTGGTGGATTGTTGCTAGCGGAAGTAGAATCATTCTTATTTGAGGGTGTGGCCACTGGTAATTTTCCCATGCTCCAGGGGATGTTCACACACCCATGCAAATAAGGTCACCACTAACAGGACATATTGGTACAATAAAACCAGAAAAAAAAAAAAAAAAACACCTGTAGTTTGGAGGAGGGCACGTTGAGGGTATATAACAGAGTTTGAGTGAGTAAATAGGGGGTAGATAGAATCATATTTAAATGTGCACATGTACGAAATAACAAAAATATATAACTTAAAAATATATACTATAATATTACAAAAGACTAATTTGGCTTCTAAATGTATTTTGTTTTCCCTTTCTATTTTGTTACTATTATAAACATTCAAAATCTAAGGGATTTCCCCTAAAAGCAGAGATCTGTATTCTTTGGAAAATGAACTGATCCCATGGCAGCAGCATCTATTGTTGCCAGGCAGCACATTTCTGGAAACAAACAGAACATAGTGGCATGCTTTGTCTGTTAATTCATTTCCAATTTGGGCGTCGTTGATCTCCAAATTCTCACCTTTCTATTATAAAATGTTATCTTAATTTCAAACACGTGGATGGACCTCTAAAACTCTTCAGGGTGTGTCCCTTATCACAACACGATGAAGATCCCAGAGTAACTAACTACCAAAGATTCGCATCCTAGGCATTCTTCATATTTTGGATCAACAAAATTTCTTTGGAAAATTTAGATGGGAGAGTGATCTCTACCTACTAGATATTTTCACAATCTCTGTGACAACTAGAAGTGAAATGTGTCCAGTCATTGCTAAGTAACCTAAAGAGTAACATAATTACTGAGCGCAGGGATGTAAAGCAAAAGATGAAGACAGGCTAACATTGGAGATGTTTTGGGGGTGCAGATTGGATACTGACAACACCCCTGGCACTGTAGGCTCTTTGTGTAGTCGCTTACACATGGCTAGTAATTTAAGTATACTATTCAAACTTAAGCGATTTAAACTTGAGTATGATAATAATATGGTTTACTACATCCATTGATTTTTCAAGTGGAGAAGAACAAGGAAGCCCGCTAACAACATGATGTCATACAATGCAACATTCTGCACATGGTGATCTCTGGGGAGTATTAATATGCTAGCATTTTATCCACCCTCCTACTTACACATTGTTCCTGGTGAATTATATTTTGAGCACAACTGGGTTATACATTATGCAGGATCACTATTATTTATGTAAGTGAGGTTTACCACTAACATTCCAATATGGATTTCTTGATCTTACTAAGAGACCAGTAAAGCTTCCAAGAATAGAAAAGCATGCCTAAAATTAAGTAATCCTTGTGGGGTACACCATAATGGTGGAGTAGAAGTACAGTGATTGAAGATTTAAATCTTAAGGGAGTCTTTAATAATAATAAACTGGATAAAATGCTATTTATAATATATGCAGTTAAATTTTATATATACATACATATTAGAATATCTTAAAACAGCATTAGGTTTATAGCTTGATGGTAACATGTTTACCTAGTATGTATGGGTCCTGGGTTTGATTCACATGTAAACAATCAAAATTCTCAAAATACTAAATGAATTGAACTGCCAGACCATGACAAACATTCCCCATGCTTCATCTACTCACACAGTTCACTTAAAAATAGTTAGATAGCACTATGTAATGCTGAAAGACTTGCGTTAGTTAAACTTTACATTTGCAGAGTCAGAAAAGTAAACCTAATTCAGAATGCTTCTTGGTAATCTGAAAGCGTTTTCCTCATGCCAATTTGTCTCCATCTCTTCCTTTTGTGAATGAAGTTACAGTCTAGGTATGTTGCCCTCTGTACCTTGTCCAATGTCAATTTTAATAGTCACATTTTGCCTTAAAGTACAGTACAGTTCTTCCTTGGGAAGCCATGCATGGACTACTTGAATCATGTTACTTGTACCTTGGTAATTTTATATCTTTGCTCACTATCATCAACATAGAATCACAGAAGTAAGACATTTGGTCATATATTAGAAGACGATCATTCTTCTTTTTTTTTTTTTAGGTTTCCTAGTCCAATTTTATCTTCTATTAATTAATTAAAAATTTTCCCAACCCAACCTGATCACAATTTCCCCTACCTCCCTCCTCTCCTTCCAGTCCCTTCCCCCAGCCTCCCCTCTCCACACCCTACCCTTCCACTCTTTCTTCTTTCTCTTGAGAAAAGTGCCAGCCTATCATGGATATCAGCAGCCACGGCATGCCGAGTTCCAGTAAGACTAGGCACCTCCTTTCCTGTTAAGGCTGGACAAGACAACCCAGTAGGAGGAAAGGGTTCAAAAAGCAGGTAACAGAATCAGAGCTCCCTCTGTTAGGAGTCCTACAAGAAGGCCAAGCCACACAACTATAACCTACGTTCATAGGGCCTATGTCAGTCCTATGCAAGTTCTCTGGTTGTCTGTTCAGTTTCTGTGGGCCCTTATGAGCCGAGGTTAGTTGATTCTGTGGGTTTTCTTGTGGTGTCCTTGACCCCGCTGGATCCCATAATCTTTCCTCCATCTCTTCCATAGGATTCCCCTAAGTCACCTAATGTTTGGCTGTGGTCTCTGCATCAATTCCTGGGTGAAATCTCTCTGATAACTGTTGGACTAGGCAATGATCTGTGAATGTAGCAGAATATCATAAGGAGTCATTTCACTGATATTTTTCTCTTTTTGCCAGTCATGTTTAGCTCTACCCTAGGTCTCTGGGTTATCCAGCCTCTGGGTCCTGGCCCTTCAATCCAACCTCTGGGTCCTGGCCCTTC
>CABHPQ010169205.1:0-52979 GCA_902168405.1 Peromyscus aztecus
AAGTGTTGACTAACATCAAAATATCATTTTATCTTATTTGCATGTATCCCTGTATCCTTTTGTTGTGTGCCCTCCTAATTCACTTCAAAAAATTTTTGAATTTTTATTTTATTTTTTGTATGAGTGTTTTGCCTGAATATATGCTGTGTCAACCACCACAATGGTGCCAGCAACTCAACCTGGGTCTTCTTGGGAGAGCAGCAAGTGATGTTGGCAGTTTATCTATTTCACCAGCCCTCTTTATTTTTCTTTGTAATTGCTTCATACAATAAAGAAAAGACTAATGAATGTATGGTTTTCTGCTGTCTGGTATATAGTAAGTGCTCAGTTGCTTAGTTAATTGAAGGAGTTTTAATTCAGCACATATCTAAAATGTTTCATTCAATTCTATTACTTTCAAAACAAAGATAATTGCCTGAGCAGTACTAAGCCATGGGCTCATCAGCAAATCTCCTTTAAGCTGGGCATAATCTCAGTGCAATCACTTGGGGAGGCCATACCCATTCTAACATCTATCTCAAAGAAAGCCAAGAAGAACGCTAACACTGCTAAAGAACATGATGCCATCATTCCATCTCTAAGGGCTGCACTGCAGCTCTGCTAACGTAAAGTAAAATAGTTGTTCCTTGTGATTACCTCTTTCATGCTCTTTGAGAGAAACAAATGGGTGCTGGAGAGATGGATCAGCAGTTAGGAGTGTGTGCTGCTTTTGTAGAGAACCTGAGTTCGGTTCCCAGAACCTATGTCTCATGGTTTACAATCACCTGTAACTTCAGCTCTAGGAAATCTGATCCTGCCTTCTGGACTCTACAGGCATCTGAACTCACATGCACATAGCCCTCATTCCCCCATCCCCACACACATATACAAGCAATTAAAGAATAAAAACTTATTTAAAATGTTTGTGTGGGACAATGTGTTTCCTATATAGACTTGCAATGGGAATCACAGACCATAATTATAAAGGAGCCTCAATTGGAAGGACCCAGCCTTACTCTTGCACTAAATTCCTTGAATTTCTCTTTACCATCAGTCCTCAAAATACAATATTCCTCACCTGACTGAAGTCAAGACAAGTCTCAGAAGATGGAAATGGAAACAGAGGTAGATGAGATCTCTTTGGTAGCAAGAGTGGGCTCTTCCCAAGTTGGCAATAGGGTAGTCAGGCTTTGAGGAACTAGGGGTGTTGTGAATAGCTGTGTGAAGGGCAAAAGAAAAGACCAAGGCCACTGATGAAAGAGAGATGCAAGCAAAATACACTGTGAAAGTTAACAGTCTTGAGACCTACAATTTAGGAGTCTTTATTAGACAACAGAATATAGAATCAGGCATACAAACCTGAGTTCAATACCACATAGTCCAGATGCATCAATTCCTGGTACACACAAAGGAAATTAAGCCAGCATATAAAAGGAATAGCAACACACCAGTGTTGCTCACAGTACTAGCCTACATGCCCATGATCAGACGAACAAATAGATAAGATGTAGTGTATGTTCACAAAAACATAAGGATAGTATTGTGTCATATTTTAACAAATGGATGGAACTGAAGATCATCATGCTAAGCAAAATAAGCCACGCACACAAATACAAGTACTGCATGCTTTCTCTCCTGTTCGGAATACAAAAAGAAAATATTGATGGAAATCTCAAGGCAGGAAAGGAGTAATTATAAAGGAAAACAAAGAGAACAGGAAAGTCGAGAGTGGGAAGGGCAAGAAAACATCAGGGGTGAATTTGGAAAAGATGTGTGGCTAAAATGGTAGAAAAATCACTAATCCTTGCAATTGCTGCCAATATTTTAAATTAGCTCACAAACAGTCATTTGTTTACAACACAGGAAGAATTCACAACAAACTGTACATTTCAACAACTAACCAGCACAACCAGACAGCAAATAACACAATTTTTTTTATAATTCCCTGTTTGACATATCTTTCATAGATTTTCTACAGTTTTTGGCTACATATCATATTGAAATTGAATGCATTCTCAGCACAGCTGCTCATCTCACAGACACCTACGGCCATATCAATACCCTAGCCATCAGAAAATATGTGCATTGTGATGGAGAATAAAATGTGATGGAGTAGAGGGTGATTCTTACACTTAAAATGTCTTATTTAAAATTATACCAAAACTTACACATGCCATTTCTGGATTTCCTCCCAAGGAGACACCTTCATTCTACTCTGTTCCTCTACCTCTCGGAAGAGGCACCTCTGCCAATACACTTCCACCCACACATGGTAGTGTCTTCACTGTAAGAGATAATGAAGGTTTAAATTAGTTAGAATATTTTCTCTTCCTTTTCTCATCTTGAACTTCCTTTCTTAAAATTTCTGCTTTTGTCTAGCAAAACATTTTTTGCATGGGCCTCATGTGTCAGTTGTGTGGATACAGGGCAGGGAAAGAGCAGGAAGATGATGGGGATTTCCCTGCCCAAGAGAGGAATCACTTTGGTCCATTGCATCACAAACCAGCAGAGACCAACTGGAATAACACTAGACCTCAACCGTCCCAGACAGCGCACAGGTGGATCTCATCTCTTTCAAATGTGGCAATCCCACCATAAGGTGGATCTGAGAGATACTACACAGATACCAGTCAATTTGTTAGTGGCAAATGATTATTACTGTCACCTTGACAGGATCTGGAATCATCAAAGCGACAAACCTCCAGGCGTGCCTGTAAGGGGTTCTCTAGATCAGGTCAAATAAAGTGGGAATGCCCACCCTAAAGGTGGGCAGCCTAATGCTGCAGGCTGGGGTACTTGACTGCATAACTCAGGCTTCAGTGTGGCCAGCTGCCTTATTCCTGCTGCCATGTCCTCCCCTACATGACGGACCCTGTCCCTTAAGACTGTGAGTCAAAATGAACCCTCCCCTCTTTGACTTCCTGTCAGATACTTGACACAGCAAGGAAAACAGTAACTAACACACAGGAAGTCCCTCCCTCTCTCACGGCGCTCAGATATATAATGGCCCCGAGTCTGCCACTTGGTCCTCACCATGTAGCCAACACAGAGCACCCAGAGTACAGCACCAGTTGGCAAGGAGAAGAAAAGAGAGTGTTCCAGTCAGTGTCCCTATGAATCCTACATTTGTTTGTTCTTTGGGTTCAGTCCTTTTGTTTGTTTTTACAGACAAGACCTCGCTATGTACAATCAACTGGCTTAAAACAACGCAGGATGTAGCTGAGGACAGATTCAAACGCCCTGCCTCTGTCTCCCGAGTGCTGAGATTATATCCAAGTGCCACCATACCCAGACTTTTCAGGTCATTTTTGTAGTTAAAATACAAATTGAATACAGACTCCTTGAAACAGTGCCTTGCTGGTGATGCTTGGGCAGTTCAGTCTTGAATACAATTGTTTCATTTGCTAAACAGCAGGGAGGGGAGGGCTAAGGGTATCAGTCATTGGTTTGACCTCAGACTGCCCAGAATATGGAGATTGGCTGCTGTCCCTTTGACACTGATTGCGGTCAAGTGGATATGGGAACTGAGGAGTTAAGATAACCCTGGAACAAGGGTGAGTAGAACAATACAGCCCTGTTCCTGATGTTTGCCCGAGGAATTTCCCAGTGCTGCTTTGGACAGGGACCAGTTCTTTCTCTGTCTACAAAGACCCATTCTCAATGGGGTAAAAGATGGCATCCATGTGCCCTTCTTGGAATTTTATGCAAATATATGCCAAACAGTTGAAAAATGCCTCATGGCCTTATGCAGGGCCAGAGCTACTGAGATGTATCTGCCTGACTCCAAAGGACACAGCTATTCTCTACCACAGCTGGCTGTCTCGTTAAAAGGGAGTCCCTCGACTGACAGAAAATAATGTTCTTCAGAACCACTGAGCTCTGCAGACTGTGGGATGACTTGAAACAAAATTTATCATCAACAGAATGGCTTATAGTCACTGAACACTTATTGACACAGTGAAATATGGCTTATAAAACAAGAAGAGATCTTCCTATGAATCACAGATTCAACTAATATTCACCAAGGACCTATTAGGTGATAGGCATTGTTCCATGCACTAGGGTACAGAAATGATGAGACAGAAAGGTTATTCTCCCTTGTAGACTTTATATTCTAGTTAAGGGAGCCAAACAGGGAACAAGTAAATGAACAAACAAGATAAATTCTTCTGATTGTGAGTGCCACTGTGGCAAAATGTGGCATGGTGGAAAGTTACTGTGAAGGGTAATCGAGCATCTTTCAATAAGGTACTCAGGGGGTTCATCTTCATTAATCACTCTGTTTGCCCCTCCTGACCCACTGTCTACTCTTCTCTGCCAGCACTGTGTCCCAGGAAGCAGATCCCCATGCAGCACTTACAATTGAGTAAAACTAATGATACCCCAAGTATGTAGGCAGAAAAATGGAGGCATTCAGAAAATGCTGGTGGACCCCAACTTTGTGTGGGCCATGAGGTTTTGGAACGAGACCATCTAAATGGTGCCATTTCCTCAGGCACCAGGAATTCATTTGGCTAGGAGTTCCTGACAGTCAGATAAGATTATCTCTCTTGCAAATGTTGGTCAGTCTCTTTTCCCTTGTACATTAGTGTTTGCTCAAGACTTACAAACAAATTGCCTTGATGGTCATTAATGGAAAACAAAACAAACAAACAAATAAAAAAGCATGGGCTCAACATCCCAAGACTTCCTCTCACCTGGCTTCATCTGCTAAGACTTTATCTAATGGAAGTCAATGATGCCCTTACATGGAACCATCCCTTGGAGACCTGTCCATCAAGGGATAGTAGACTGACACATTGAACTTCTTACATCATGGAGAGATTAATGGTTTTTTGTAACAATTAATCCATATTCCATATTCCAGATTTGCTTCTCTTCCTACAGTAATTCTATTCAATATAAAATATATAGAACTTATTTTCTCTCTTCTTGGTATGTCTACCACAGCTTCTTCTGTAAGCAAAGAAGGCAATGAGAACTTAAACCCAAGAGCTTGTTTTGATCTTTGACATGGATTAATTCACACCACAGTCCCATGATGTAGACTTAAGAGGTGGAAATTAATTCCCATCCTCTTAAGTCTAATTTAGCCTTCATTTCCAATATTCCCAAAGAAGCTTATAAGAAAGCTACTGTTCAGTCAGAAGCCCAGTAGATAGTGAGCTTAACTAAGTGACCAAGGTCAACTGTCATGTTAATAATATGTGTTTCCCAAATTGGTACAATAAGGAAAGAACTTGACATCCATAGTATCTTACCCACCTCTAACTCTCCAAACCTCATCTACTCATGAGAAAAACTCAAACAAACCAAAGTTGGGAAAAAAAAGCAAATATTTGACCAATGTCCTCTAAAAGTGTCAAAGTCACAAAACACTGGAACAGACTGGAGAATAGAGATGAGTCACATGCAATGTAGTGTCTTGGAGTGAAAAACAGAAAGGCATTAATTCTGTTAAAATAAGTAGTCTAGATAGTAGTACTGAATAGTTTAGTAGCTTATATAGTTTAGAGAACAGTATGAATTTCTTTTGCAAGTAGACTAGGATTTTGTATGACACTAACAGTTGGGAAAGTTTGGTAAATTCTCAACAATTTTTAAAAATCTGATAACATCACCAAGCAAATGGCTTAAAATTAAAATTTCTTTAAAATCACAGACAACAGTCCACTGTACAGGATCATTTCTGAGTCATAGAACCTGACATCACTTTCCTGGGTACTTTCCATTTGGGAACGTTCAATCACAGACTAAAGAAAATTTGCCTCTATGCCTAATTATGGAGAAAACAAAGTGGGGAGCAGGGGATCCTGCTTATAAAAATTATTACAAGAGACTGTATGTGTAATATGCTCCCACAACTTAATAGATTCAATGACACCCACCCCCAACCATGAACTTCTAATTGACTTGTTGAATGTTCCCTGTGAATCCATAAAACCAGAAGTCTTATATCTTTTGCTGAAATCTCTAATTTCACCCCCAGCAAAATTATGCACTGGTCATGATGAATAGCCACTGTGAAACATCATTTGGGAACT
This sequence comes from Peromyscus aztecus, assembly GCA_902168405.1. NCBI lineage: Eukaryota > Metazoa > Chordata > Mammalia > Rodentia > Cricetidae > Peromyscus > Peromyscus aztecus. The sequence continues at coordinate 6,024 of CABHPQ010169205.1, forward strand.
TCAGAAGCTTCATTGCCATATATTTGCCTGAAAAACTCGTCTTCCTTTGGTGAATATTTTTAATGTAGTTGTCCAACCTAGCTCCGCTGAGACACTCTGTGCTGAAGAATCAATACAGGCAGCAAATGAATTCAGCAAATGAAGGAGATGAAGTACCATCATCAGGAAGCAAGATCCAGAAAGCCTGTCATCAGTTGCCGTATGATGCACATCTCTACCATAAAACTGGCATTGAATGACAGCCTCTCTATTAAACATTGACAGAAGTAACCACCACCAACTATTACCACAACGGAGTGCTGTTTTACTGACAGCCATAATGTTACCTAATTTTATCCCCGTGATTAAAAGTAAAGTGACTGAAATTCAGAAGAACTAAGTCATATTATCAGATGGGCCTCCAACACAGCTTCTGTTTCCTTTAGTTATCAAGCACTTCCCAGATTTGATATGGTTAATTCACAAGGAGTAGAGCTATTCTTCCAGGAGCAGCTTCACACAGACCCTGACACCCACAACAAAGCAAATGAGAGCCCAGAGAAGTGGCCATTATTCCAGCCAGCCATTAAAAACACAAGACAAAGCCAAAGGAGACAGGTTAAACATTTGGTTGTTAGTTAACTCAAATTACCTCTGTTTTTCCCTCTGAAAGTATGCTCCAAGTTCCATGTAAACATTGAACAGAAGTTTTCTCCACAGAGAGCCACCTGTTCGAGGAAAACTCTTTCAGCCTTTTTCTACCCTTGAACCAGCAGAGATTGCTTTCCTTTTCAAAAACAGTAACAAAAATGTGTGTGTACAATATGCAAAAACAGACACTGAAACAAACGCACAAACAGCAGTTCGGGTGTTTCCCCCAGGAAACATCGAACACGGCAAGGAAGGTGCTTGAGAAGCTGGGTAGGATGGGAGGCCCGAGCTCTGCAGAAGGCATCCCAGACAACAGGGAAAACAGAGACAATTCAAGCTCAGAGTGTGCTGGGTGAGGCAGCCTCAGCTCTGCCTTTTGTAGAGGTTGAATTTCCCTCACCAAAGTATCTGAAAATGAAAAATGCCGCACTTGACCTTCTGTGAGAATAATCCTTAATACACATAATTTTTATAGGCAAAATTATTAAAGGTATTATATAAAATTACCACCAGACTGTGTATGTAAGGTGTATATGAAATGTAAATTTCACCCCTGAGATGTCCTATTAGGTAGATAAGGAGATATAAGCCAAGCATTATAGATGTAAGCCAAAGTTCTAAAATTAAAAAAAAACAAAATACCCCAAATCTGAAATATTTCTAGTACCAAGCATTTTGGATAAAGGATATTAAACATGTAAATGTAGGTGTGTGTATGCTTGTGTGTGTATGTGAAATATGTACATTGTATTTGTTTGTTACATATATACATACAAACACTTTTAATATCAGTTATTCTTTGCTATGTTTCCAGAAACAAGATTTCTCAATGAACCTGGTGTAGCTAGAGTTTTCCTGCCTGGCCCACGGTCAGGATAAATCTTTTTCACCTGCCAGTCCCACAGCCGCTCAGACCCAACCAAGTAAACACAGAGACTTATATTGCTTACAAACTGTATGGCCATTGCAGGCTTCTTGCTAACTGTCCTTATAGCTTAAATTAGTCCATTTCCATAAATCTATACCTTGCCACATGGCTCGTGGCTTACCGGCATCTTTACAAGCTGCTTGTCCTGGTGGCGGCTGGCAGAGCCTCCCTCTGCCTTCCTGTTCTTTTTATTCTCTCTGTTAGTCCCGCCTACACTTCCTGCCTAGCCACAGGCCAATCAGTGTTTTATTAGCAACACATTTGCCATACAGAACATCCCACAGCAACCTGGAGCTGATATTGTCAAATACAGTTGGTGGCCAGCAAACCTCAAAAATCTTCCCATTCCCACTACCCCAGTAATGGGGTCACAGGTGCATTGCTACTGTGTCCTGCCTTAATACGGGTGCCAGGGATCCATCTTCAAGTCCCCATACTCGTGTGACAAACACTTGATCAAGCCATCTCCACAGCCTCACCATTGGGATTCTGAAAGCAATTTACAAATCTTGTGTCAATGGAGCTTTGAATTTTGTTTGCTTATACATGTGAATTGATTTCTGCGGCCTCCAGTTTCTAGATAATGTTCCATATATACCTGTCTCCAGACAACTGAAGTCAGACCAAAAAGAACAGAGGACCAAGTAGGTCAAAGCTTCATTATCTAAAGGCCCCAGATTTTAGAGAATGATAAACACAGTCAGGTCTGGGGTGGGGGGAATGACACACAGAAGTATAGAAGGATGGGGTTGTTTTTGCCCTTTTTATTTCACTTTCTTTTATTCAGTCATACACCCTGGGAAATTACAGGGAGGAGGGCCAAACCAAGATCAGGAGTGAATCAAGTAGTGTAGACCAAGAGGAATTCTACCCAATGAACACACATCAAATGGCCCTGGGAACAAAGTCGTTGACAAAGACTATAAGGAGAGCAAAAATGTGTCTGTCCATGTGAAATGTAGCTCTTGTTGCAAAGAATGAGAATTCATTCTGAGCCAGTGGGAAAATGGCCATGGCACAGGAACAAGGATTTGCAATGCCTGAAAATGACGTTGCACCATAGAAGTTCCATGAACTTTCTGTGGCTACAGAAAAGAAAGTCATTGGGGCATTGGTCAATTACATTGGTGGGAACATCAAGCAGGGGTGTTATAGCAAAAGTGAGAAATCTCTACTGTGTGTTTCCAATATTATCTGATGACATTCTCAGCATATGGGTTGGTGGAAGCTAGTGAGATAATGATCAGATGACTAATAACAGTCCAAAGTTTTGCCTGGTATTGAAGAAAATACTAGGTTAGATTCAGAAGAAGGTAATAGATGGCTATGAAGGGGATAAAAGACACCCCAAGATAATTTTGGTTCTCCATCGATGTGAGTGGTCAAGGAAGATAATTGAGCCAAAAGTGGTATTATACACTTCGGTCTCAGACACTTTCAAGATTGTTTAAGCCCACAAATTCAAGACCATCCTCGACAAGTTGAAAACAAACCAAGGTTCTACTTTATAAAACAAATAACAACAACCCAAACAAACAAATTAAGAAAAAGAAGAATGAGGAGAAAAAGTGGAAATTAGCCAGGGAAGATTTTGACAAATATCAGAAGTCATATGCAAAAGATCAAACAGCTGTTGAGGGAGAATTATGAATTATCTCCTTATAAAAGTGGGCTATGTAATATTCACTTTTGGAAGATAAAGTAAAAATTTTGTTACAAAGAAATATGTTGCTAGGCCTAGAGTGAATTGCTATTATGTCCCCAAATAAATGTATGTTGGATGCTCCTAGGTCTTTGTTATTGAGCGATATCAAAGCATTTGACTGAGGAGAGTTTTATGACACATGATCTTGAGCAAGATGAACCCAAGCAGTGGGGCCTATTCACATAGTCATGAGGTTATTGAAGATTAAAGGCTACATTGATGAGATTCCTTTCAGATCATGCATGGGTTTTCAGCTACTGACTGCCCCTACTGCAATGCTAGAAGACTGAGGCTATAGACCAGAAAGTGGAGCATTATGCTTGGCTAGCATTTCACTGTCCTATTACTTGGTGATTACTAGCTAGTCTTCTAACAAGCTCTGCACTTGTCCTCAACTCCTAAACTTTCAGGGATCCAGGTTATCCGGGAGAGTAGGGAGGTCATTTTTCAATGACCTCAAAAGCATGTGGCAATTATCATAGCAAATAAAATACTAAATGTAAATCACAAGCTATACATAGCAAACAGAGTTTCCTCCTGTGTCCCATTTCACAGTTGGTAGAAATGGAGCATGTTTCAGACAGTTGCCTATAAAATCACAGTCCTTAAAATTATTAGGACAATTCTCTCTTCATGAAACTTTAGAGATTAACGTGCACCAGAACATATTACCTCAGACCACAGAGGAATTGAGGATACAGGGTATCACAGGAAAGAAGCCAAGGTTTGGGATGTTAAGCAATTTGTCCTGGCTCAGACTTGGGGGTGGTGATGAGCATGGATATTTGGTTACCATAGCAAAGAACCCCCCAAAAGCAATGATGATACCAGATAACATGTTTAGGGCTCCAAAATGGAAAGAACATCTGCTCTGGGAAACAACAGTGGCAGCAGCATCGTCTCTCTGGACACTAGACTCACAGATCAGATTCATTCAGGATGCTGGGATGGTGGGATTCCTACTTCTGCCTTCTTGTCTGTCTCTCTGCCCTCTCCTGCACTGTCCCTATCCAAAGCTGTCGTCTCATGACTTATTCTGTCCTGCTTATTCATCATAAAGCCTCTCGGATGCTCACATTTTAAACTATTTGTAACCACAAAGGCAGGTGGCATTTGCAACACCAATAACAAGCTGTGTGACCTTCATCTCTAAAAACTTGAGCAAAGTTGGTCTTATCAATCTCAGATTTCTCCAGCGAAAAGCCAAATCACAAAAAAGCAAGGCTTACTTTGTTTATAATTTAGGCAGTGTTATCATTGATATGCCATATGTAACACAAAAATACAGATTCAATGGCTAAAAAGTACATAAATGCTCCTAATAGTCATGAGTTCCTCCATGATGATTGACGTCCATGCTTTCCTTTCCTTTTCTGACAACTGCTGTCACATTTATTTGTTGTCAGCATTATTAATTGCTTTGCAGGAGGAGGTAAAGTAAGATTTAATGGAGTTTTTCTCTCATTGTTTTCCTCTAGGCAGAAATCATGCAAGAAAAATCAATTTGATTACAGCAGTAGAACAAAGAGGAAAGTGGACTTAGGAAACGGAGAAGCAAAAGCTAAGGAGGAGGAGGAGGAGGTAAGCATCGTCTGCATATAACTCACACACAGGTTCAGTGTACTCCCCTATACCTCTGTAAGAGATAGGAGAAAGATCGATCTTAAGATGTTCCACCCACCCCTAAACCAGAGAATGTTTCAACTTAAAGATTAAGTACAAAAAAGGAGGATGTGAAGTCATTCAAGCATTCACACAAACCATTCAGCTAGCTTCCTTACTTAACTACTCATGGGGGTTTCTTCCTACTTTAGAGAAATATTAATAGAAATGCTCTATCTTTGAAGTAAAGAAAACACCAGAGTTTCTTGGGAAACAATTGGAAGCTGAGCTCCAGGCTCTGTCTCTGTAAGAAGACCAGTAAGGCTAGAAAACCTGAGACACTGGGACTGCTTTGGGAAATCGCTAGCCTGGTTCCAAGGAAATCAGGAAAGCTGGGTGGGGTGAGGTGGGTGTTAGGAGTTCCTCCCTGAACCACAAGGCTGCGTGGAAGAGGGGAGGGCAGAGGGGGACACAAAGACAACCCTTTGCCATTTACTGGACGGTTTTCAGGGTCTTTGCCAAGACCCAAGCAGCTTAGTCCCACATTGAGGTGAGCATTTATTCACTGACTTCTTTTAAATTTTATCTTGATGGACTGACTGACTGAATAATTCATCCAACCATTCATTCCCTCACTTTAGCTTGTTGTGTCGAGACAGGATCTTGCTGTGTAGACCAGGCTGGACTTAAACCCTTGACCTTCCTGTCATGGCTTTCTCTGAGTGCTAGGATTACAGGCTTGTACCACCACTTGGCAGGCTATTTTTTGTTTTTAAGAACTAAAGTTTTCCTAGTGAAATATTTCTGCTAATTTCAGTACATATGCCAATGTCAGAGCGGTGAGGAGAGGGCAAAAATTACCAAATCAGTTCCCAGAGGTGAAATCAAGAACAAAACTGCTAGTTTCTAATGGGAGGAAGCGAAACTCCAAGATGCACTCTTTTCTTCCTGTCTGCTCCCCAGTCTTCACCTCACATCAAGGCCAAGTGGGATACTCCATGGCAGCACACGGTGTTCTGCTCTGCTTCTGGGTGATAGCTGGCTGCCTCTGTCCAGTAGGAACTGGTACCTGGAATACTTCCTGCTGTCATAAGATTCAACATGGCTGGTGAGGGTTCTACATGTAAATGGGATGAGGTTTCCAGAACCTCATAAACGCTTCTCTGCAGCCATCTTCCTGGTGTCTTTCTGTCCTGGGCCAGGGTTGCTATCAAGAATGCCATCTGCCCCGTCCTGGGTAACATACTATCATTTTGTTGGTTCTGTGTCCCACACTCCTTGTCTTCAATCTTCCTTCTCTCTCCTCTTAACTTGACGCAGGTCCGTTTAAGGCCAGGAGTAGATTTCTAGACCATGCACTTGACTGACCATGGGGAAAGTATCTGTATATAGTTGAATATACATATGAGGTGTCTTGGGGTGGAGACCAATTTCCAAACAGGAAATGCACTCAAGTTATATGTATACTTTATGTGCATAACCTGGGGTTGACTTTATACCATGTTTAGAATAATTCTATGCATGAAGTTTTATTTCACATTTTGGAATTTTGCTCTTGCAATGTCTTGTTGTCACTCAAAGTTGCAGAGTTCAGAGAATTTCAGATTCAGATTTGGAGATTAGGAATGCTCAAACCATAATATTTCTTACACTGGAGTGCATATGCTTCTGAAAATATTTCTCATATTCTTTATAAAAGTCACTGTTTGGATCCTTGCTGCTGAGGCATTTTTCCATGCCCATGCCTCTCACCCAGCCTGGACATCCAGTGTTTCCTCAGGAACTTGGAAGCTTTTTCTTTCTCTTCGACCTACAAGTTGCAAAACGACCTACAAATTTCTCTTCCATCCATCTTCCCAGTGCAATCCCCTGCCTTTAGGAACGAGATGACTCAGGAGAAGAGGAGGATTTGGACCATGTGTATGTCCAGCATTGCTTCTGCTTCTTTGATCTATTGGGAACTTCTGTGTCATCGACAAGTTTTACTGATTGACCCAAGCCTTCTTCTCTCATCTTTTATGACATCTAATATAAACATGTAGGGGCTTGGAGTGAAGGTAAGTGGTTGAAAGCTTTCCTAGCAAGCATAGAACCCTGGGTTCATCCTCAGCACTGCAACACACACCACCACCTCCACCACCACCATCACCACCTCTACCTCCACCACCACCACCTCCACCACCACCACCACCACCACCACCACAAGTGGAGATCAGCAAGATCATCCTTCTAACTAGGTCCCAGGATCTTGGCATTTTGTCATGGTCCAAACCATGCTTTCTGAATATCCTTGGAGAAATTCCCTGCTTATGTTCAGACTTTTCCTGGTTTTAGCTGTCTTATGTTACATTCCAATCTTTAAATATACAACAAAGCATCCATATAATGTCAGTTGTGAGGATTATAAGTTATTCATATTTTTATGTATTTTTGGTGTGTGTGTGGGGTACACACACACACACACACACACACACACACACACATACACACACGCGCGCGCGCGCGCGCACACACACACACACACACACACACACACACACACACATGTGCCATCATGTGCATGTGGAAGTTTGAGTACAACTTACAGATATTGGTTCTCTCCTTCCACCATGTGGGTCCCAGGGATCAAACTCAAGTCATCAGCCTTGGCAGTAAGTGCCTTTATACATGGAGACATCTCACTGGCCCATATTGTCCTTTCATATGATGACTCAAGTCACTACATGTACTGCAAAAAATCCTAAAGGACTATGATGAAACTTAGTTGACTCTAAGGGCTGGAAAGAGTACATGCCCTTGTGATTTTTTTATTGCTATGAAGAGTTATGGATTAACAGCTTTGGCAGAGGAGATTTCCAAACAACTTAGCATTGACTGTGTTATCTGGCTATTAGTGGACAAGTCTTATGCAGATCTGTAATGAAAAGGAGCAAGCTGAGCAAGGAAAAATACAAATGTACAGTTGGAGGAGAAAAGGAGCACCAGGAAGTATAAAAAAATTAAAGAAAAGTCTCCTGTTAACTGGAATACAGGGAGTTTGTGTCCTCAGATCAAAATCCCACCCAACTTGTGGAAAGCATTATAGAAAAGTTAAAAAGGATCAAAGAAAAGCTTAGGTCCAGGCATGGTGGTGCACACCTTTAATCCCAGCACTCAGAAGGCGGAGGCTGTTGGATCTCTGAGGCCAGTGTGGTCTACAGAGTGAGTTCTAGGACAGCCAAGCTTAGGCAGTGAAAGGAATCATCAAAACCAGAAAGCTGGTGAAGATGTAATTGAATGAGGGGCTCAGGTTCCAGCTCCAGCAAGCAGCTGAACTTGGCAGCTTCAGCCACGTGGTTTTGACTTTAGAGTCAAGGATACAAGAAAGGGGTTATGGAGTTTCCCTTTGTGACTAAGGAAAGCTGCTGAAGCCAGGTGTATATCAGGGATGCCCCAGCATGGAGGCCTAGAGAGTGAAACTACAAAAATGAATTCTGGATTGCCTTGGAGATCATAACTCAAAGTCTACAGTTAAGATTCAGCCATAGTTTGTGGTCATCTCTTTACTGATGTCTCTATGACATACAGTAGATGTAGTAGACTTTTCTGAGTCTGAGAATTTCACTTTCAGGAAACTTTGCCTCATTAAAATTCATTGAAGACTCAAAAAGCAATCGTTCGTCTGAGTTATACCTATCAGAATCAATCACCAAAGAGCTAAAACTGAAAAATTCAAACCCACCTATTAATTCATTAAATAATAAACCAGTTAGATAAATACCATACTCTTCATGAACAATTTTTAGACTTTCAAAATTGGAGCAAATAGTTAAAAGCACAGCCTGTTGTGTGTTCTTTAAAACGTTTGCTGCCTACTTTAAGCTCCCCCCACTTTTGTAGATGAAAATGGAAGACATTTTAATACCCTCCAGTTTTTAAAGAATTGGGAATCTTTTTCTCTACTAGCACACCCAAACCCAGCAAGCAGGAATTTTTTTAAGGATTAGTTCCAGCAGAGGATTTAAACTGCTGTCGTGTACTTTTCTATACATGATTACATTAAAATTGATCAGTTCAATTTTGTCCTTTGCATATATACTTAACCTGAAAACATTTTTTACTCCTTCTTACATACATAAATTCATCGAGTTATGATGATTTTATGTGTCTTTTTTTAAATATCAAAAAGTTGCAATTTTTTTTAACAGCACCAATAATTTCATCAAAATGCTGCCAAGGTCACACTGGCAAATAAAAGATTTTCAAAATTCTAATTTTCACTTGAATTTTGTCACTGGAAACACAATTTGTCCCTTTTATTTAAAGTGATAGTCTCGCTTCACATATTTTTAGGAACTTTCTGAATAAGTAGAGTCTTTCCATCTTTGTTGTGAGTTAAAATGTCATTTCTCTTTTTTTAAACATACAGACACTTCCTCTTGCAGCAAACACCCAAACAAGGTAGCTGCATCTCTCCGTGACCCTTTATTTTACAGCAGGGGCATTTAGTGTGCTCATCGTTTTATCAATCAGTGTTCAAGGATGATAAAGCATGGCCAGAGATTAAGCATCTATTACAATCAGTATTCCTTCCTGGAGTCAGAAAGCCATGTTTTCCGTGACTGTCTCCCAAACAGCATCCTACCTCCAGCCATCAAGTGGTACCTTGAAACCTAGCTGATTGCAATGTCAATACTAATGCCAGTATTACTGTAAGCATGACAGCTACCCACAAGTGGACTAGGCTGGAGAGCACAGATGCCAAACCAAATCAGTTCCAACCTCAGGTCCAAGTACTTATAGGGCAGGCAAGATGGCTCAGCAGTTCGAGGTAACAGTTGACGAGCATGAGAATCTGAGTTTGATCCCCAGGACCCATCTTGTGGTAAAGAGAGAGCTGACTCTCACAAATTTAAGCTGTCCTCTGACCTCCACAAATGCAGTGTGGCACACTTGCCCCCCTCCATACCCTTGCACATACAAAATAGATAAATAAAAATGTAATGCTTTTTAAGTACATGGAATAGGAGATAGGAAGCTGTGCAAGCACCTTCAGGCAGTGGCTGAGTCAGGGGAGGAGGATGCTGATACAGCAGACAGAGGAAGAGCCCAGGAAGGATGCTGTCAGATGGCTCCATGGCAGGCACAGTGTTCTCTTTATAATCATAATGCTTTTCCAAAACCCATTAACCTTCTTAATGCAGTGGTTGGCCAAGGAGTGCAAACTGTAGTAGCCCAGGAAGGAAAACCTGCTCTTTGAATATGTTTGACTCCAGGGAGAGTTGCAAGAGTCGATTTAATTTTCCCTTCAAATCAAACTTTATGTCCTATTCAGAATGAAAACTCGGGCAGGACCAGTTGCTTTCTTAATGGCTTTGAGATAAGACACAAAGAATCCTTTGTTTCAGAACCCACATATTGAGTTCATTCTAAAGTAGTCAGTCTGGTCAAGTAGAGCAGGATTATCAGAACACTGGGATTTCCTCCCTCAACTCAAGCTCACTTCAGGTGGGATGTTCAGCATCTGCCATCTGTTTCCTGTTTCTGAGCAACCTGGGCCAAATCCCAGAGGCTAAAGCAATGATTCTCAACCTATGGGTCACAACCTCTTTGGAGGTCCCATATCAGATATTTACATTCTGATTCATCACAGTAGCAAAATTACAGTTAGGAAGTAGTAAAGAAATAATCTTATGGTCAGGGGCCAACACAACATGAGGAACAGTATTAAAGGGTCACAGCCTTAGGAAGCGTTGAGAACCACTGAGCTAAAAGAACTGGACTTCCCTTCAGGCTCTGCCTGCCACTGCTTCCTCTGGATGAACGGTGGAAAGCATACTTTTTATTTTGTTTTGTTTTGATTTGATTTGATTTGTTTTTCTCCTCTGGCATCTGGAAAGGGGCCTTGCTGACCCTCCCTCCCCTCACACATAGAGAATTCCAGGAGCAGCTTTCCCAGCACCAATGGACCTGCTTCGGCCTCCTGATTGCCTAACCACCTCTCAGGACCACATTCTTTCTCCAGGACATCTTCTTTGGTCCCTTTCACTGAGTCTACATGGGACAGTGGCAGAGCACAGGCTTCTGTGTGTTCAGCTTAACCCTCGTGAGTAGGCTCCCTTAATCCCTGTCCCTTGACTTCAAGTTCCGCAGAAGTCCTTTTGCTCCCTCAGGGAATGGAGAGTGGAGCCCACATCCTAGTAACTCTGCACACTGAAGCCTCTTTCTCCCAGGCCTTCTTCCCTCAGGCCTGGAAATGGAACAAGATTTTTAGTTTCCCAGCATCCCCTGTCAGGGATGTGGGGTGCTTGACACCTATCACATTCTAATACTTTGGGGCTCTGATGAAAGAAGGCAACATTTAACATCCTCTTATAATAGGCTTGAAGGGCTCGCAGACCAGAACGGACCAAAAAATTATGAGTATACCTGGTTTAGAAAAGCAAACACAATGAAAAGGCTGTAATAATGAGAAAGTCGCCTGCATTTATTGGGCAGAGCACTTACGTGTATTGTTATCTATTTTTCAAGGGCTAAGAAATGTCTACCTGGATCAAAGTCATAACCCAACGTTTGGATAGCACCAGAGTTTACAAAGAGCTCTCTGGTGCATTGTCTCCTTTGATCACCTAAGAGTCTGCGTGGCTGGTGGTAGTCATCTCATCTTATGGAGGAAGAACTGGGGTCGGTAATATCAGAGGGAGTTTATTTCACATGCTAACCCCTATCAACCGAGACCTGCTTCCTACAAGAACAATTTGCAAAGCCTAACCCAAGATCAGAAGCTGAAAATAAGCATTTAGAAACTATTTTTATTAAGAAATTTTTTATTCATTTTACATACCAATCACAGATCCCCCTCTTCCCTCCTCCCACCCCTCCAGCCTTCCCCCTCCAACCCACCCCCCCATTCCCTCTTAATGCAATTTAATGTTACCATGGTATCCACTAATGAGATCAGTCAGCAGGTCATGGACTGTGTTTAGTGTTCTCAAACTGGCATTGTGGATCTTATGCAGCATGGCTCTGCAATAGTCACGTATAGTAGGAACATGTTCCTATGTGCAAGAGTTTGGCAACTACAAAAGAGATACAGTTAGCTATCCAGGATGAATAATTTTGAGAAATTTGTCCTTGATTGGGTGGGATTGTATTTAGAAAGATCAGAAGACCAGAGAGTGTAGTGGTTAATTACTGCCGTCCTGGGCTAGGGAACAATACTACATATACCATACTGTACCATCAGGACATGGAGTCTGTGAAAATGGAGTAAATTCAGATATTATGAAGATGTATAATGAATGAAATACTAATAAACCTGATTATAGAAACACTAGTTTCAAAATGCTCTGCATATTCTAAACACATTTGACATCTACTGTCTCATTTGCAATCTGGGACAGCCTTGTAAAGAAAGGATTTTCAGTCAAACCTTCCAAGTCCCAGAACTTCACAGGGTAATGTTGGTCCTGGCACCAGATCTCCAGCCTTTGTGGCCACATTTTGTGGCCACCTACAACTGCTGCCCCCTGGAGGGGGCAATAAAATGATGAATGTAGACACAGCAAAATGAGAATGTCAGTTTTATTATAGAGCAGTTGAGGTAATTTCATGGATGACATCCTAGATGATTTTTAGATTGACATTTCAGGGAATGATGCAGCCTCCCTGAGAGCAAAAAGCAATTGCCCCTTTCAAATAGCCCTCTGAGCTACAGAGGAACACAAGTCCAACCTAGGATGACATTCTTTTTCTTTTTATTTAATAGCCTATTCCAGAGAGGATCACTGAGTGTTATTCTAAATAGGCCAGTAATACACTTACGTCCAAAAGCATCTATTAAGCAATTACTGTGTGCTAGAGGCTATATTACATAGGAAGGACACAAACACAAGTGGGACGAATGTATGAATCCACAAATATTTGCAATTCACTGTCCCATGTGTCACGTTAAAAACATGTAGGGGATTCAAAACTGCTTCTGAGAATGGAGTCACTATTTCTATATGTGAAGAAGGTGAAAACAAGAAGAAAGGGAAATAATTCACAAAGGAGATGTCCTGTGCTCCCCACATGTGTTCAAGGGTGAGTAGGGAGATATCCATGAAGGGGCATCTAGACAAAAGGAGCAGCATAGCCCAGTGGCTTTCACCATGGGATAGGCTTTTGAAAATAGAGGTGTGTCTGCATATGCAACTTCTACATGTAGCATGAAAAAAATAATAAAATCATCAAATGTTCACATGAGCTGCACAGTCCCTAATTGTAACTGGCCCAGTGTTGACCTTTTCTGTGCTTTTATTTCCTCTCTGATGATATAAAGATGAAAATAAAATCTAATCTGGTAATTCCTGTGGAGGCTGAGCACACGGAGTACTGGAAACCCTGTCAACACACAGTTTAAGAAGTGACTTGTTGAGGATGACAGTGATGGCAACAGATGGTGATGGTGGTGGTGTTGCCGATGGTGATGGTGGTGGTATTGGTAATGATGGCAGTGGATGTAAAATCAAGATAGTGAGGGTGATGATAATAACTTCCTCTTATTTATCTCTCTTCTCACGCCACAGCTGGGCTTCCAGGATGCTGTACGGAAAACAGGGTAATCTGAGTACAATATTACAGGATGTTTTATTACTTTACCTACCAAAGCTTCCTTAAAGACTATCTTGCCTGGCACCTTGTAGAATTTTGAAGACACTTCTGAGACACAGGTAGGAGACAACCCTTTCTGCGCACAAATGGAGGCCTGTATTAGAGGTCAGCAAACTACAATCCCCAGGACGACTCAGGGCCTCACTTGCTTTTGGAAATAATGTTCTTTTGGAATTCAGTCATATCCATTCATATTAAATTGTCTTTGGTTGCATATGGCTTGCAAGGCTTCACCACTTACTATCAGGAACTTTATAAGAAAAACAACAACAACAACAACAACCTTTGCCCTAGATGATATTCAGACAACCACTATCCAGCTCCATCCCAAATTCCAAAGTGGGTCAAGGTTAGTGCAGGGTTGATGGACTGATTGCTAAAGGTCATTGGCTGATTGATCTCTCTCCCTCAAAAAACCTCACAGTACCACCAAACAGTCACTGAGAGCAGGATCCATTATTCCTGGAGTTTGTGGATTCATATATACACTAAAATTCAATTGTAACCCCAACGTTGATGCTCATGGCATTCTCTTGGTTCTTCTGAACATGCACAGAGTGGTGAAGAGCTTGAAACAATGTCCACACACAGCTAAAAGTTAAATGAAGTAGTGAACTGCCTTGTTGACAAGCTCTCATAATGTAAATAATTGCTTTTTTTTTTTGCAGTCTATTCACAAACATGATTTGTTGTTGTTGTTGATGATGATGATTTTGTATTTTTGGTTGCTGGTTTTGCTATTTATATTGGGCTCCTAAGCAGAGTACAGTGCTGTCCTGTGTTACTAAGTGCAAGATAGCTGGAATGTGCCCCGTGGGAAAAATATATAGCCTTTCAGGCATGAAGTATATACAGTACTGTGGGACATCAATTCTATGTTAATTAACTGACATATATGTTAATTAACTGACATATATGTTAATTAACACACACACACACACACACACACACACACACACACACACGTGTGTGGTGTGTGTGTATATATATATATATATACATATATATATATATATATATGATTATTTAGAGCACATAAAACAAGGCTATGAATTACCTGATGGGTGAATGTGTGATCGGGGTCTCACAAGCTAACCCTGAACTTCCATGAGAAACAACAGTTGAATAGTCACTAATTCAGTGCTCCTGGGGACTTTACAAAGCATAGCCATGGTGAGTAGTAGGAACTGACTATGCAAGGAAGGAAAAGGCCCATAGAGACAAAGGGTGTGTCATTTATTGGCACAGCACAATGTGCTGGAACTTTCTTCTTGAGCAACAAAAAAGCTCTCCTATGCCAAGCTCTGATGGGTAGGGGATAATTCCTTGCTCTTTCATTTGCTGACTCAAAGGAAACAGGAAACATTCCACAGTGGCTGGGGTTCAAGAAGCCTCCAAAACTAGTACAACAAAACTTTTCTGGGAACTGACTCTAGGCTTTGGGGTTTGGGGCCATGAACTCTGGTTTCCAGAAAACAGCTTATGAAGACTCCAAATGACTTACATTCTAGTCTCTACCCCTTTTCTGAAACTCAAGGGGAACTTCTGGAAGGTAACTCCATCCTCTGATTGGCCAAACCTCCCAGGATCTCTTCTTCCTCAAAGCATTCAGAAGTACAGAAATGCCCCCTTGAGATCGCTGCTTTATGTCCACCCTGGTGGCTGATGATACTCTCTGGAGCTAGTCCTGGGCACTGCCTTAATGCATGGGGATGTGATCTTGGACTTGCACACTTATAAAATCATGTCACCTTTCCTGTCCTTGTGCAGCAGTATCTTCAGCTAAATAGGAGTCTTAGGAGGAGACCATGGGGTGATGTGCTTGGCTGTATTGGTCCCCACATCTATGATGGAACTGGGTGGCAGACACCTCATGGTCCATTGTATTCATTACTTTTCTTGTTATAGAAAAAAATGCCTAAGGAAACTTAAGGAAAGCAGGGTTCATTTTGGTATATGGTTTGTAGAGAGACAATCTGTCATGACATGGAAGGCATGGTAGATCACCATGAGGTGGCTGATCACACTGCTTGTGCAAGCAGGAACTGGAGAAAGATGAATGCTGGTGTGCAGCTCACTTTCTTTTACTTATTGAGTCCTGGACCCCGGCCAATGAAGTAGTTCTGCACACATTTGTGGTTGGGTGTCTTCTCTCCTCAATTAAACTTTCCTGGAAGCAGTCTCACAAACTCACTCCAAAGTGTGTTTCCATAGTGAATTTAAATCCATCAAGTTGACAGTCAAGATTAGCCAGCAAGCTCATCATCTAAGTCAGGAATTAAGCCTCAGAGTCCCTGAAATTCTTGCCATGGGAATTACGATGCTCACTTTGAGCACTGAAAGTAAGGGCCTCTTTGGGTTTCCACTCTTAGCAAGTACTTACTTGTTCTTCATTCCCTGCCCCCCTTTTTTCTCATTCCCATTCATCCTCTTCCTCTCGTGATCACTTTCTAGCTCTCTTTCTCTCTGTTTGTCTGTCTCTGTCTCTGTCTCTGTCTCTGTCTCTGTCTCTGTCTCTCTCTCTCTCTCTCCCCCCTCTCCCTCTTCCTTTCCTATCTTGATTGATTCAAATGCTAATCAATATCACAGCTTTGACATCTGGGAAAGTGGAACTTAAAGACAGGAGTCTGGGGGTTGACCCCTTCTTTGCCCCTCATAAATTATAATACTAGCCTAGCTGATTCATCTGTTTGATTGAGAGTCTAATACATACTGAGCTGAGCATACTGGGCTGGGCACTTGGGCTAGATCCATCAAGGCAGGGTGGGCTGCCCTAGTGAAGCTCAGGTTCTATACAAGATAGACAGACAATAAATAACCAACCTTGATTATACACGTTAGAAAAGTCTAAGGACCATGGAAGAAGTAAATCAGAGAGCAGGAGCAGAATAAGCCAATAATATAAGAGTCTTGAAACTAGGTCAACCTCTCAGAGAATGAGCATGCTCATATATACAATGTGGATGGCTTACCAGCTCCCCTTGCAAGAATGAAATGAAACAATATACGGGAAAAGACCAGCTATATTATGAACTATTAAACAGATGCTATTGTTTCAGGAGGGAGCATCTCATCCATATGACCCAATGGCTAAAGTAGAACTTTGTAAACTCATTTGGACAGGGAAACAACAAAGATTGAAACGCCCACCTAATGAGCCTCTTCTCTGTGCCCCTTACCACTCTAACACTCACCTCAGGAACTTCCTCTCGCCTGTAAGTGTGCATCAGCCACTCAGTTTTGGTGGATAAGGACCACAAGGCTCAGAAGAAAGTAAACTGGTTGAGGTTGGGTCACAAAACTGAAGAAATGGGAGAGGGGGCAAGAACCCATTTCCATCTTCCAGAAACTTTTTCCTCAGGAGATCTAAGTGTAAACTCAGGTGAGTAACCTCTGAGGTCCTCCACCTCCAAAAGCCCATGGTCTTGAAGTAATTACTCTTGTGAGTGAGGATAATTGGA
This sequence comes from Peromyscus aztecus, assembly GCA_902168405.1. Classification (NCBI taxonomy): domain Eukaryota; kingdom Metazoa; phylum Chordata; class Mammalia; order Rodentia; family Cricetidae; genus Peromyscus; species Peromyscus aztecus. The sequence continues at coordinate 22,984 of CABHPQ010169205.1, forward strand.
TGACTCAGAGCAGAACACACCTCCCAAGAAAACTGGGAGGTCATTTCTCAGCCCCACTAGCAGTGTGAATGAGTCCCCAGAGTTGGCCTAAGGATGGAGGGGATGACATTCAGAGGCCTGGGAGTGAGGATGGATGAAAGAACAGTAAAAGCTTGGTCCCAGGGGGGCTTCCACCACCTCAGAGGTCCTGGAGTCTAAGGAAAAAAATAAAAGTACTGGGGACTTTTTGCTGACACTCCTGAGCGTCCTAATAACAGTAAGAAGGATGGGGCCACGGTTGAAGGAGCAGCGTCTGGCAGCAGGATAATCATCAGAGTGAAGCAACATGAGCTTGTGCCTTTAAAGAATGAGGCAATGTGTGCTCAGCTGAAAGTACAAGGCAGCTAAGGGAAGGGAGAAATACAGATATATATGTGCATCTGTACAATTTCAGGTTCCAAGTCTGTGCTCAGAGAGAACTGACGGGCCTGTTAAATATTGCTCACCAAGAAGTTGACTAGGAAAATAATGTGTATTTTTCACGCTGTTTTCTCAGTGTTTGAGGTTTGGAGATATTAACTCAACATAATATTATAGATAAAATAGTGGGTTTTGACTGTTATTTTCATGTCTGATCCCTGCCAGGTTATGAATAAAAATAGTGTGATTTACATATTTATTAGCTACATTTTCCAAGAAAAGAAGAGCTCCAAGTCTCCTATGGTCCATGCTCTGTGCTGACTGGCAAGGACATTTAAAATAAGCCCCTGTCACCAATTCCCATTTCACACTGGTCACAGTGATAGCTGTGCATGAAATCATAATGGAGGATGCTCCCAAGTTTGCTCTGAATATCAAGTTTAAGTGCAATGAGGACCCCTGGGTCTCTGTCACCTTTCTAAAGAGCCTAGGAAGTCACTGATACTTCCAAGCCCCTCTCAAGAACACCATGGCCTAGATTGACTCAAATGACAAAGGTTCTGATTGTCACCGCTCTGTCCAAACTTGTGGTCTCAGTGCCCTTTGTGGAAAGGCCTGTCACTGGAAGGAACACGAAGCAGTGTCCTGTGCCAGGACCTTAGTACATGCAGAAGTTTGTTTAGAACTCAAATGGCTTCAGAGGTTCAACTTATCCTCTGAGAATATAAGTTTGTCCAGGTAGCAAGCACTGGACCCAGCCTTCTGGGCATGTTCCCTTGATCTTGTGGGAAAATATATGCATATAAAATTTCACTGAGAGTGTCCTCCACAGACACATAAGGGCCTACTAAAAGGACATTATATAGCGGGGATACAGACTATAGTTTAGAAAAACCTAGGAGGCAGGTTCACCTCCTAGCTAAGGCTCCTGGTGTCTCCTCATCTGATAGAGCAACGATGGTCACTTGCAAGAGACAGGAGTCGGAGTGCAGTGGACAAGAGGCCAGAAGAAGAGAGCGATAAGTGAACCTGAGTTTTCTTTTTCTACCTTCACCCCTGAGTTTAAATAAATCTTCTAACTGCTGCCCTCACCAAACAATAATTGAAGCAGTATGGATACGGTGTTGCCTCCAAGGGACAACGTTCTGTGAGACAGAGAATCTCTGTAACACTTCCACCCTTAAGTGTTAGGCCAGCAACTCAGCAGCAACTTGTCTATTTCCCAGGACCTGGGAAGGATTATAAAACTATATAGACATTTAGCACGGAGAGTCTTTGTAAGAGGTAGTTTTCTGTTCTTTTCTCAAGAGCCTGAAAGCAACTTTACATTCACTCCAAAAAGTGATGTCTTCTGAGATATCTCACTAAGTGTAATTGGAACCTAATCTAAAGAAAGCATCCCAGAGCCGCCACAGAGGTTTGCTGCAGACTTAGAGGTCTCTTTTCTAGGCCAGCAGTGCCTCCAAGCTATTATTTCAGTCACAACTCTGTGTTTTAGTCACATTCCTTTCTTTCTAGGGAGACTCATTCCTACAGACACAGAGAAAATGGTAAGGAACACAACATAACCTAGGGGTTGCTGGGAAGGATATAGTGAGCTACACCTTCAGGAAAGTCCCTTGCTACATGGAGAGACCAGATTTCCTTTCGATAAAACTATTTCTAGACTGAAGTCTTGAGACTTGGCTTTGACCATCTAAGGTCAGGGACTTCCCACAGGTACATGACTACTTGGGAGGATGAAATTTAATCTTGCATCATCTTTCCCAGCACTCAGTGCTGGCATCCTATGGGGACTATCCATGTTGCTGCTATTCAGTGAGCAGGTCTATGGTTTCTCCTAATGGAAAAAGAGGCTCTCCTTAATACATGGGACATCCCCACCAGAATCCAAATGCTTCAGGAAGGATTCCCATGCCACCAAGGAAAGAGACAGATCCTCAAGAAGCTCCAAAGATGTCTTCCTATACAGAATTTAAGAGAAATCAAATCCTTCACTCTAAAATTACTTGTTGCAAGAAAAATGCAACATCAATCAGCAGTATAACTTTTAATTGTTAAAAATTAAAAAACCTAGGTGAACAAGAGCCAATTCATACCTATCAGCTCTAGAGAGATTGGTACTACATGGCGAGTATACAGAAAGCATCAGATGGCCCAGCTCTTTAGCCATGGAGTTCAGCAGCAATGGATAAACACCAAACATTCCCTGGAAATTAAGAATATTAAGTAAAGGATAGAGGAGGAATTCTGAAGCAAACTCCAAGGCAGCCACTCAGTGTCACCAAGTACTCAATATGACATCAGCCCTCCAAATACCCAAAAATGTATTTTGAATTTCAAATGCCCTATTTGCTAGTCAGTAAAGAGATTAATGCCCTCTGTGCAGTATGATGTCACTTCTGTTATTTTTCAGACTCCATCCTGGAAATGGGTAGACACATGAAGAGACGTAATTAATTCAGATGAATGAGCTCGTGCCATTATGGTGGCTGGCAAGCAACAAGCCCTGCAATCCGAAGGCTGGCTACCTGAGAGAGGCCTGAGGTTGCCCTCTGAAGCCTGGCCGGCTTTAAAGCCTGGGAGAACCAAAGTTCTGCTTCAAGGCTGAGAGGCAGCGGGGGCTGGGATCTCAGCTAGGGCTGGTATCAGCGGAAGGGTTGGTATCCCTCTTCCAGGTAGTCAGACGGGAAAACCAGCTTACCATTGTGGAGGCTGGGCCTCTTTGGACCAGTCAGGTCTTCAAAGGATTAGGGAAGTCTCTGTCACACTGGGGAGAACACTCTACTTTACTTGATCCACTAACCTAGAAACATCTAGAATAATGTGTCCACAAATACCTGGACACCCTGTAATTGAATCAGGTTGACATAAAATTTGCCATTACCTCTACTGGGCTGGTTACAATGTATTAAGCAGAGACACTCCATAAGGCGGATATTTTACCCCTGGAAACTAAGTTAGTTGCAGGAGTGATAGACTAGGCTAGAAGCAGAAGCTATGTGGTAGTTAATATAGACTGTCAACTTGACAGGATCTAGGGTAAGGTGTTCATAAACCTCTGTGCATGTCTAAGAGGGTGTATCAAGTTTAGGTTAACTGAAGACCCAACTTGTGTGGCTGGCACTCTTCCATGAGCTGGAGTCCTGGAGTGAATAAAAAGGAGAAAGTGAGCTATGCACCAACATTCATCACTTTCTCCTTTTTAAACTGTAGATAGTGTGGTCAGCTGCCTCAAGCTCCTAGTGCCATGACTTCTCCACCACGGTGAACTGTGCCCTGGGATGGTGATCCAGAATAAACCCTAAGTAAAGTAAACATTTGCCAGATGTTCTCTCACAACAGCAAGCAAAGTAATACAGGGTATAAGCTCTAGAACCAGGAAAGACTTCTTTGGCGTTCAGAAGTTCTGAGTTGGATTTCCTCAACTCCTAAGCTTACCGAGCGAGGGTCTCTTAACAGAGTGTGACCCAGCAGGTTAGCAACAAGAGGGATGCAGATGTTTGTAGGTTGTGACAAGAAGGCCAGAGTGTTCCAAACTGAAAAGAGAGAACTAAGCTGGTGCCAGTGGACTTGACTTAGCAAAGTTTCCAAGACAGCATGTGGCCGTTCATTATAAAACACACATCATTAAAATCCTGTTCCTGGATGGAGCAGACCTGTGCACCTGCCCACACAGCATGATCGAAGGCAGAGTTTGGCATTCAAGTTGCTAACCTGATAGATATAAACAGCCAGTTCTCTTCATTCAGGCCCAGGGTGATCTTTCTCTTGGCCCATTTTAGGAGACTTTTCTTTGCATTCCATCATATTAATTGGTTAATTGCAAGCTTTCCACTGAGCTTCCTGCTGTTTGAAATCCCCAGGGTATGTCACTTAGGAACAAAAAGTAAAACTTCCACAAATATCTCTCACAAAGCCCTTTACTCAAAATAGAAAGGCAGTGGGGACTTACTTGTTCACTCTTTCATACCTCAATGGCCTTAAGGACATGGGGTCCAATCTGGCATTATCCCCATGTCTGTTTCTGATCACTTGGTGATCTGAGTTGCAAAGCTGAGGATCTCAGGCTTATTGGACATGACTTGAATCATCTCCTAATCTAGACTGGTCTATCTGAGCCAAACACTCTAGCCTGCTAGAGATGTTATTTATGTTCAGGCCAGTGACTCCAAACTAGTCTTAGAAGGTCATAAAGAAGCTTGACAAGGGCCACCATGTGAGGAAAGAAACATCCCCAAAGCATCCCTGCTTCCAGGTGTCCTATCCATGGCTTCCCAAACACAATGGTAAGTGCAAGGGCCCACGATTAGCAAGACTTTCTAGGTGTCTGTTTATGAATCTGTCTTCCTCCCTTTACCCCTGGTGACCCTTATTATGAATAGTCAGATCTCGGTAGGGGTTCACTTCTTTTCTTTTTGGTTTTTTGAGACAGGGTTTCTCTGTGTAGCTTTGTGCCTGTCCTGGATCTCACTCTGTAGACCAGGCTGGCCTCAAACTCACAGAGATCCACCTGGCTCTGCCTCCCAAGTGCTGGGATTAAAGGCATGTGCCACCACCACCCGGCAGGGGTTCATTTCTTGCTCCCACTAATCAGGACCCAAGTGGACTGACTCTCATATCTCAGTCCTTGCTTCCCACGCTAATATCACAGGGCAAGAGAGACTGGAAGTCATATGCTTGGGTATTTCAAAAGCCACTGCCTACAAGTAGTGAAGATCGCTGTCACTCACAGCCCACCAGTACCATCCATCTAAATGAAAGGAACACAGAAGCCTAGGCGTGCAGAACGGGTATTTGCAACCATGGAAGCAGCCACTGGAGCCCCTTCTATCCTTCACCCTAGACTCCTGTCAGCCTCTTTCCAGCCATCCCCAGGTTTCAGAACCTCTTGGCCTCTTTTCTACAACTGTTGCTATGAGCAATGCTGTCCGAGTCCTGGTTTCTCTAAGTGTACCTTCATAAGCCTTCACACATGTGCATGTGCACACACGCAGACAGACAGATGGACAGACAGAAAGAAATGGGGGTCTCACTGGCAGGTGATAGGCATCAGGTAGAAACAAAACCAAGCAGACTCTGGAGTGTTCTGATACTCGGAGGCTGTTACAATGATCCCTTTGTCCCGTTGTTGATGGTTTCCAGTGTCTGTCACTCACTACTGTGTCCCTGTGCATCTGTGTACGTACATGCCTCTGTGTGTGTGCGTATGTGCGTGCGTGTGTGTGTGTGTGTGTGTGTGTGTGTGTGTGTTGTGTGTCTGACTCTCTCTGTCTGTAGGTATGTCTTTCTTTATGAGTATGTACTATGGCAATGGAACTGGCAGGGTCATTACCGTCTAAATGTAAAAGGAGGTAATTCAATCAAAATTATCTGGATGAATGTTTTTACTATTTATTTATTGAAATATAAATTAAATTTATTTTTAGATAACACACAAAACAAAATGTATACACATTAATGGTGAATCATATCCCGTTTTCATGCATATATGTGTGTGTGTGTGTGTGTGTGTGTGTGTGTGTGTGTGTGATGTTTAAATCAGTTATGCACTGCTACCTGCTCAAGCAGGTATCAATTTTTTATGGTACAAACATTCAAAACTCATTCTTCTAGCATTTTGACACATATTGCACTGAGAATAAATGTCAGTATAATTTTTTAATTTTATTTTTAATTATGTGCACGTGTGTATGGGGGTGGAATTTGTGCTCATAAGACCAGAGCTATCTGCTCCCCATGGAGCTGGAGTTACAGGCGGTTGTAAGCTGCCCGGCATGGTGCTGGGAGTTGAGCTCCAGTCCTCTGCAGGAACAGTACATCCTCTTAACTGCTGGGCCATCTTTCCTCCTCTGATATGACACTGTGGCAACAGCAATCCAAAGACTTAGACTTGTGCATACATGTTTTTTCTCATATTTCCATTCAAAATCTTTTCCTAGGGATACACACAAACTACAGCAATATTTATTGCATGCAGTCTTGACACTTCTTAGGTTCCCAAGAATAGGAAATTAGTTCAATAAATCACTTCGTATTATAGGACACTACCTACCCAACAATTAAAATTATATTATGGAAATATATCCATTAACTGAAAAGCCATGCACAAGCTGTCATTGTGTGTTCCCATTTTCAAAGTAACAAATGGCATACATACACTCATACATGCATGCATGGGTACACACAAATACATGTGCACACACACATTTTAAAAAAAGACTCCCACCAATGACTTGATTTTTTTTTAAACATCAAGAGTCTGATCATCTTAAAGGTTTGGAAAGATCTATGTTTTTTCAGCATTTGTCTTAGTATTTGTCCAATATGGAGCTAGATAAAAATCCCATGCCAATGATCTCTTTGGCTTAAATGTTATAATCCATGAAAGCCTTCATATTTTTCTCTTGGGCTGGTAAGGTGGTTCAGTGGGTAAAGTGTAAGGAACAGATTTTACATGCCCAGAACACAGATAAAGTTGGACATGCTGGGGCACATCTGTAACCCAGTGCTCCTACAGTGAGGTGGGAAGCAGAAAGAGAAGACTCTCCAAAGTTCATGGGCCAGGGAGCCTGGCACACACAGCAGAGAACAACCAAGAGACACTGTCCTAAACAATGTACCTGTGGAAGACTGACATCTGTGGTTGTCCCCTTCCCTGCACACACACAAGCACTGTGGAATGCACATACACACACACACACACACACACACACAAAAAAAAAAAAAACCAAACCTTTTCTGTTAAAATATGCTAATCATATTATGAACATTACTCAAGCATGTAGTGAGTATAAATGGAGATAATGAGAGCTATTTTACAAAACTGACAAAAATATCCTTCTTACCATCAGACCATGGTCCATTGCTATGACTTGTATTCATCAGATTCCAATTTTCTTTGCTCTTGGAATAGAACCTCTACTTTTTGGGACAATTTACCTTCTACAAGGTCAGAATCAATTAGCATTGCTCATTGGTTGAAAAATGTTAGGTTGTTCTGCACATTCTGAAGTGTTTTGCTTGAATTTTGTCCTTTAGTCAGGATACAGCCCTAAAGAAGTCATCTTTAATATGACATGGAGCCTCCAAGTCCAGGAACACACAGCTATTTTAAGAGTATACATGCATACTTGTGTGTGTCTGTGTATGTGTTTATGCGCGCGCGCGCACGTGCGCGCTAGTGCTTGTGTGTTTGAGTGGCAACTTCCCCTGCTAAGTATGTTATTACACATCATAGTGAAAATAAGGGACAAACTATCTGAATCAACTCTGTACTATGAAATATAAGGTTTCAGAAATGAATGAAGTGCACATTTATTCTTAGAGGCATTTGAGGTATTTATTCTTGTTAGAAATAATTGGTTGCAACAGATGTCAAATCCAAAGGACATTGAAATGCAAGATGCACATATAAATAATGGTGAAACATGTAGGGATTTGATGTATTACCTCATATATCACAGATCCTGCTGGAAGATTTACTTATTTGTAAATAAAATGCACATGCCATACCCCATTTAAAGAATGTACAATTTGGATTAGTGCAAGAGGTTCACCTGATAAGGTCAGGTCACTAAATACAGTGTGACTAGGGCTACAAACAAGGCTTTGTTCTGATCCAGGGCCCCTTTAAATAACATCACTATTTGTTACATGTAATCTTAACAAAGATATCGTCATTTACTATGACTTTTTTTCAGGAAATCGCTAATCACTATTGACATAAGATTACCTGTTGAAAAACCAGTGATAGGCAGAAATCATTTAGGGATCCATATTGCACCCATGGGAAGAGATTCCACACCTGAAATGATGACCTCATCAGTGATTCTCATAATGTCAACAGCAGTCACTGCATTCAAGGTCTCCCTTATTTTATCAGTACTTGATGGACTGAAGGAGAGGAAAGGCATTAATAATGAAAGGAAAGAAATAGGATAGAGGAACTGAGAGAAACTGAACTGGAACCACAGAATCTGGTTTCTCTGCTATTGGTTTACTGTGGGACTTAGGCAAAGCTCATGGTCTCCCCAATCCTTGATTCCCTTATGTAAGTGTACCAAGTTCCCTTGGCTACCATAACAAAATGCTGTAAGTTGGGTAACTTGAACAACAAAATTTGATTTTTTTTTCTGGTGATTTTTGAGCCTAGAAACCCAGAATTGGGCATTGGAAGGTTTGGTTTCTCCTGATGCCTCTGTCCTTGGCTTGAAGATGGCCACCCTCTCTGTGTGTCCTCGTATGTCCTTTCATCTATTTACACACCCATGACAATCTGCACGCCCTTAATTTCTGCTTCATGAGAGAACACAAGTCACAAAAGGATTAGAACCCATCTATAACAACTTCATTTTAACTTGATAACCTCTTTGAAAGCTCCAGCTCCAAATAGAGTCACATGCTCTGTCATGTGTGTTAGAAATTTAATAACATGAATTTTCAAATGGAAAACTCAATTCAGCCTGTAACGTGGAGTAAATTTAAACATGCAATGAGATAACATATGCAAATATATGGTAGATAGAAATATGCTACATGATACAATATATTGGTATTGCAAGGACATATATCACACTGCGCCAGACCTACACCAGGAGCAATCAGCTCAGGGGCACCATCTTACAGCCTTGTTTTTGTATGTTGAAGTGAGGAAAAAGTGGCCAGTGGCTTTAAACACACATACCTAACCATTATATTAAAACATTATGACCACTTGGCTTTATCTTTTCATAAATAGTCCCCCATTTCCTTTGAACCAATGCCCTGTGTTCTTACCACAGAAGCTGAAGGACCCCTGCAAAGCCTTTCTTCTGGGTGCTTCTTTCCACTCACATGGCACATGCCACTTGAGTTGGCTACCTGGTTTGTTTTCCTGGGACTTCGTTCATGTTCAGATGACGCATGGACAAAGAAGAAAATATGTGGGCTTTATTCATTTAAATATTTCTGGTGAGTCAATGGGCTATGCTGCCCTCCTTCTAAGTGGGGTTTTTGTTTTGTTTTATCTAATTTCTTATTCTTTTTCTAATTTTTCCCTAAGTCCCATTTTGCTTTGAATGTCCAGCGTTTGTGTCTGTTGCTCACCATTGAAAGCAATGACTGGTGAGGAGTGAGGACAGACATGCAGAAGTTTGCAGGAGACAAGAAAGATGAACGAAGGAAATGAAGGAAGAAGAAGAAGTGGAAAGAAAGGATGGAGAGAGGAAAGGAGGGAGGATATGGAAAAGGAAGGTGGAGGAGTAGATTGAGGAGTGAGATTCTCCACTGCTAGAGAAAAGAATATGGTTTCCCTGTTGTGATTAACTACATATAGAGTTACAACCCAGTGAGATCTTTCTGGCCATGGAAGCTAGCCGCTTCTACCCAGGGCTTTTGACACCTGTGGCCTTCACATCCTTAGGTAGGTTGTGAAACCTTATACAGAGCTGAAATTTGAACCCTGTAACCTGTGCCCTTAGGGGCAACCCAAAGCAGATCTTCTGACAATCTTACAAACATCCTCAGGCTGACCAAGAGAAACAAGACAGAGATACCACTGAGGAACCATTTTGGAATGTTGTTCCACGGTCACTATATTCCAGATTCCAGTCCTCAGCTTCGTAAATAGAAACTAAAATTACCCGGGGGACTGAGAATTGACAAGTAAAACACATTCACAAAATACCAAAACTGATTAGAAAATTGAATAAACCATCTACCCTCACTTGCTTTTAATTTTCTTAGGCATCACCTATTAGGGAGGTCATGCATCTGACCAATGTATTAGTGTCCCACTCCCTTGATTGTGACATGTGGGTGCCCATCTGAGTTGCCTCCATTACTTTTCAAGGGCTTGAGATCTCCTTTTGTTGAGACCACTGACTTTTCACTCCAACCTGTGAAGTTCCCAAAGTGATTGCCTTTAGAGATCAACGGACTGAAAACTCCACTCTCACCTTACATTAATGCCTCATCCTCTGAATATGTGCACTATAAAGAGTCATAGAGTCTGGTTACGGCATGTACAGACCACAGAGCAGTCGGATTTCAATTACCTTTCCCCATGGCAGAGACGACTTGCCTTGTTACCTCACACATTTCACCAGGTTTGATATTTACATCTCCCATCTCTTCATACTTGGCCACTTCATACAAAGACTCTTCTGCAAAACGTGTCGCTTCAGTAATAGGCATGCTCTCTGATGCGCCAGATGAGACTAGTTCAGTGATAAGACAGAGGAGTGGAGCAGGATTTCAAAGTCTCCATAAGAAAGCACCAAGGAAGAGTCTGACCTGGATCCAAATCTGATTCCACATTTCGTGTTTTGTTCTGTTTTGTTTGGGTGTGATGATGATTTAACTGTTAACTTGACACAGCCTAGAATCATCAAGGAGGGGAGTCTCAGTGAGTAATTTTCTTTTTTCTCATTATTTATTTTTAAATTTATTTTGCATACCAACCACAATTTCCCCTCCCATTTCTCCTCCTGTACCCTCTCCTCACCCCCTTTCTACCCTCCCCCATTGACTCTTCAGAAAGGGTAAAGCCTCCCATGGGAGTGAACAACACATGGCATGTGAAGTTGAGGCAGGACCAAGCTCCTCCCCACTGCATCAAGGCTGAGCGAGGCATCCCACCACACGGAATAGGTTCCAGAAATCTAGCTCATACACCAGGAACAGATCCTGGTCCCACTGCTAGGGCAGCCCACAAACAAACCAAGCTACACAACTGTCACCCACATACAGAGAGGGCCTAGGTAGGTCCCATGTAGGCTCTGCAGCTGTTGGTCCAGAGTCTGTGAGCTCCCACAAGCTCAGGCCAGCTGTCTCTGTGTTTTTCCATCATGATCCTAACCTCCCTGGCTCCTACAATCCTTTCTCCCTCTCTTCAACAGGACACCCAGAGCTCGGCCCAGTGCTTGGCTGTGGATCTCAGCATCTGCCTCCATCAGCTACCGGATGAAGGTTCTATGATGACAATTAGGGTAGTCACCAATGTGATCACAGGAGAAGGCCAGTTTAGGCATCCTCTCCACAATTGCTAGGAGACTTAGCTGGGGTCATCCTTGTGAACTCCTAGGATTTTTTCCCCTGACACCAGGTTTCTCCCTAGTCCCATAATGGTCCCCTCTATCAAGATATCTCTTTCATTGCTCTCCTCCATCCCTCCCCCAACTTGACCATCCCAAAATTGGGAATCAATCTACCTCAAAACCCAGCTATACCACTCTTAGGCATATACCCAAAGGATGTTCAATTCTACCACAAGAACACTTGTTCAACTATGTTCATAGCAGCGTTATTCATAATAGCCAGAACTTGGAAACAACCTAGATGACCCTCAACCAAAGAATGGATGAAGAAAATGTGGTACATTTATACAATGGAGTACTACTCAGTAGTAAAAAACAAAGACATCATGAAATTTGCAGGCAAATGGATGGAACTAGAAAAAAATCATCCTGAGTGAGGTAACTCAGACCCAGAAAGACAAGCATGGTATGTACTCACTCATAAGTGGATAGTAGATGTAAAGCAAAGGATAACCAGGCTACAATCCAAAGCCCTAGAGGAACTAGGTAGCAAGGAGGACCCTAAGTGGGATGCATGGATCACCCTGAGAGGGGAAATAGAGGAGATCTCCTGGGTAAACTGGGGGCAGGGGGAAGGGGATGAGGGATGGGAAAGTGAGTGAGCAATTTTCTACTTTGGGTTGTCCTGTGTTCATGTTGAGGAAAGGGTATTTGAACTAACTTAATTTATATGGAAAGACCCAGTCTACTGTGGGTGGCACCATTCCCTAAGAAAGGGTCCTGAACTTCGTAAGAGTGTAGAAATTTAGCTGGACACAGGGAAGTGAGCATGTACATGTTAATACTTTTTGCGTTTCACTATGAATACAATAAAGCTACTTCAAGCTCCTGCCTTGATCACCCACCATGATGGACTGTCACATGGAATTATGAACTAAAATAATCCCTTGCCAGGGTGCTTTATTATAGAAACAGAAGTGAAACTGGGACACGGTTCTCCTGTAGCCAAGGCTGGGTTCAAACTTGCTATGTAGCCAAGAATGACTTTCAACTCATGATCCAGGAGCACTTCTTAAGTGCTAGGATTACAGGGGTATGGTCAGTCCCAGTCCAAGAACTTTTTCTTTTTTTTTTTTTTTTGTGGGACTGAAAATTGAACCTAGAGCCTCGTACATACTAAGGAAGCCCAATTTTTATTAACCTTGTGGCTTTCTGCAAGCAAGACTTTCTGAGCCTGGAGGTGCATGTGGTTGATGTGCAGGTTGCACTGGCTAGCACCTGTAGAGTGTCTGGAGACTTGTAAGTACATGTTGTCTTCTCTTTCACCTGAACCTTGTCTACTGCTCTCGGCCACACTGACTTTTCCCCAGCCATGTCTGCAGCAACCAGCTCAGCATGGGCTTGAACTTTGTGCAGGTACATCTCAGCAATGCCTTCCTCCTGCACATCACTGCTTCTCCCCAACCTTGGCCATCCTGCTGGCCCAGGGTAACAGACACATCTTGTTATCCATCTGTGTGAACCCCTAAAGTGTGGGAGAATTACCACCTCTGAGCTAATCTGTAACCAATGCACGGCAGAACTCCAGGTAAGTTTGTCTCCTCTCCCTGTCCTCCACTGTCCTGAGACATAGTAACACAGCTTCTTGGAGCTCTTTCCCCCCATCCCTTGGTCCTTGGGCCCCTCAGAATTGAGTGAACAGTGGGAATGGGTGGTTAATTACTCTTAATATATTATACTATCATTGGCTATATCTCTATTACTTTACTCCTGAGACTCTGGTGTCTATCTACTGGTAATACACAAGCTCTTCTGGGTTTTAGGAAACTCAGGCATAAAAAGGGTCTAAATAACACATTTTATGTTTTTAACAATTAAAAAAATTTCATTTTTTTTTGAAACAGCATTTCTCTTTGTAGCCCTGGCTGTCCTGGAACTCACTTTGTAGACCAGAATAGACTTAAACTCAGATATCTGCCTGCCTCTTCCTCCTGAGTATAGGGATTAAAGGCATGTATCACCATGCCTGACTAAAAATAAAGTTTTAGTAGGTGTTTGCTTGGTGAACATGGTTATAAACAAATGCATGAGAATTGTGAGGGCCATTCCATTAATACTGCACTAGGAAGTCATCTCTGCCAAGGCTTCTAGAAATGGCTCAAAAGCCAATGCCCTTGGCTTATTCCAGGCCTGTTCTTCTTTCCCTAAGATACAAACAGACCTTCTCCAGGCTGTGAACACTCCCCAGAGATCACTCCCAGTGAAAAGGGGGACAACTTTCTTTGCATCAATAATCATGGCCTGTTTCCATCACCTTACCCTTCTTCCCTCCATTTGGTTTCCTCAGGTATCTGCTTTCTGCAGATAACAACAACAACAACAACAATAATAATAATAACCATAGCAAGTGTGCCACATGTCAGACCCCTCCTTGTACCCTCTCCTGACCATTTCACGTAACCCTCATTGCACTACCGTGAAGTTTGTGCTGCAAGTATCCCTCTTACAGATAAGAATCAGAAGACGTGTGACCTGCCCACTTAGCTACATTGTCCCTCTGAGCTCTCCTACCCAGGCAGGTGACTTCAAAACCTTGGTTCTTCATATCCACGTTATCCTGCCTCAAACCCAATTTTTTTCTACTCAAACAATACTTCTACTGGCAAGAACATTTTGCTGCCACTAATGCATCCTGCCCTCAGCCACTAGCCACTGCCTCCCCCTCTACCCCTTCTCTGGGGTCAAAACATCGTCACCTTTTCTCTCACATTCTACATGGTTTCCTTTTCTGACCATCATGCAATACTAGCCCATGTTCTATGTGTACCATTGTGAGACCACTACTGTCAGAATCGGCAAGCCATATTTTAATAAATATAGGCATAAGTTTATGTTAGACTTCCTGTTTGTTGACTAGAAGATAAGCTGTGATTTAAATTTTGACTGCCCTCCATTGATAGTTGAACTGTATCTCCCTTCCACCTGTGCTGAAGTCCTAATTCCCAGTAGCTCAGAACGGGAACTTGCTTGTAAACAAGGACATTGCAAATGAATTTTTCTAGGATAAAGTTATTGGGAATGGTCTCTAGCCCAAAGTGAGTAGTGTTCTGTTGTGAAATATTATCTTAAGATGTGTTACATTTGGTTATGCTCTGGAACATTAGTTTAATGATGCAAAGATGTGTTGCATTCCTTTATGTTGCGTTGGTTTAACTCTGTGAAGCTGTGTTACTTTGCCTATCTATAACATCTGACTGTTCTAATAAAGAGCTAAATGGCCAATGGCGAGGCAGGAGAAGGTTAGGTGGGGCTGGCAGGGAATAAATAAGAGAAATCTGGGAGGAGAGATGAAGGAGCAAGAGAACAAGGAAAGGATGACATCAGGGGCCAGCCACCGAGCTACACAGCAAGCCAGTGCATAAGAAATAATGAAAAGTATATAGAAATACATAAAGATGAAATCCCAGAGTTAAAAGGTAGATGAAATAATTTAAGTTAAGAAAAGCTGGCTAGAAATAAATCAAGCTAAGGCCAGGCATTCATAAGTAAGAGTAAGACTCTGTATGTGATTTATTTGGGAGCTGGGTGGCAGGTCCCCCAAAAGAGCAAAGAACATAGAGTAAATGAATAAAGAATAAAAATAACCAACAACAGTGGTTTTATCCTCATAAAATGGAGGAATTTAGGGAATGACATGTGATAGTGATGGTAGCAGCTACGGAAATAAGTCTACTAGTCAATGAACACTAGGTATTTCCTGTAGTCCATGAGAAGCTAAGGTAGAGACTCCTAGCATTCAAAGGTAACCATGTCAGCTGAGGTCTCAGCCTCAGACCTCTGGCCTCCACAACTGTGAAGCAGTAAACCATTGTCTGAACTACTCAATTTGTGATGTTTTATCATAGTAGCTCTAGCAAATGAACATGTCACTCAAGATATTTTCTGCAAGGGAGCAAAGATATGGCTCAATGAGTGATGGGTTTGCTGTATAAGCATGAGTGTCTGAGCTCCAACACCCACATACAAACCCAGGCATGGTGGCACGTGTCTGTAACCCTAGCACTGGGCACAGGGTAGTGGTGTGGAGACAGGCAGGTACTAGAGACATTGGCCACACTATCTAACTAACTAGTGACCCAGATTCAGTGAAAGACTGTCTCAAAAATAAGGTGGACAGTGATAGAGAAAGACACCTGACATTGACTGCTAGAGTCCATAAGGGCAGGCAAGGCACTTAAATGTACACATACGTACACTTGCAACGGTATATCACATACAAGAAAAGAGGAACAAACAAACAAACAGAAGATGTTTTAGACAACTCAAGTATTTTTTATCTTATACTGCATTATTCGTGTTCAACAGCAGGACTTCTCAATTTTTTACATCTGTATTTAATTTTGGTTCCAAATCTAGCCCATCAAAATCATTTAGAATTTTGATTCTGACAAATATTACATTTGCTTCCTTGCAGGTTTCCATCTTCTATGAACTAAACATTTGGCTCTCCTGCGGTAGGGACTATATGCCCTCTGTCTCCTGGGAATAAGGAAGTGAGTGAGTCAATAGCACTTAGAAGAGCACTGACCTCCCAAAAGATATATAGTCTAGATGAATAGTGATGGTTGTATTATTGATGTCACTAACATGCTCTGTGAGTGGCAGATTTCCTACAGGCAAACCGAAGTCAGTAAGATGGAAAATCATGTCTCCTCCCATTAAAATGGCTCATTGGTAATGTGAAAAAAAAAGATTCATATTTCCTCTATAGTTTTATAAAATCTATCAGAAGTACTGGGAAAAAATAATCAGCAAATCGATGATTTAACTCATGTCTCCAGCTATCTATCACTGTCTCTATCTCTACCATCTACCTATTTGTCTATGTACATACCCATCTATCTACTTCTCAGTCTGCCTATTTATCTCTCTGGGAAGCCAGCTAGCACACAGAAGAAGTGGCTGGTCTTGAGTCAGAGAAAATTCGGGTAGGTTTTTGCCTTTTGTTGGTTTGCTGATTCAGTAACTGATCCTAAGCTCTCTGTTTGGGGATGACAGTTTTCAAATGTCATCTACATTTTCATTATGACTAAACATTGCCCCTTGATATTGTGACATAAGAAATGGAGCTGAGACCTCATTTTCTTCTCTCCTACCTGTGGGCCCGAAGTCACAGACACCTGTTGACATACCATCTCACATCTTAGTCATCAGTATACCCTGACTGACCTAAAGCCAATGTTCCTGCTGTCCTTCTAGCCACCTGGAAAATGAAAGGCCTGCAGTGACCAAGTTTGGAGGAACCCTTCCCTTCCCAAAGGCATTTTTGATTCTTCCATGGGGGGAGCAGTTGTTGGTGATGGGGATGTCATATAGATGTCTTTAAGATGGTGATTCTCTTTTTAAGAGAAGCTATTCTTGGAAGGAAGTTGAGAATCGACAGGGGCAGGAATAGAATGGGTTTATCACTCATATTTCTTCTAAACCCTTTTCTGCCTATGTGTAAGTGGAAGGCATCAGAGGTGTTGCTTTCAGGGTGTGGATTTTATTGAATAGCCAGTGTAAATAATCAATTGCTTCGGAAGCAATTTCTATGAAATCTATTTGAGGCCTTGTGCAGATAAAGAGATTCAGTATGGATGCAGCATTAATAGTGATCTATAAATAACTCTCGGCTATTATTTCTACAGGTATCTGAAACAATGTATGGCATGGAAAGGCGTTTAAGGTATCAAGAGCATCCTCCAAACCCAAAAATCCATTTTGTGACCCATGTCAGGTGGAGTGAGGAAGGAAACAGTTGCTCCAGAGACACCCTGGGGCCAGTGCTGACTGACAAGCTACAAGATCCTCTGAGCACAGAAATTAACGTTGGAAATACATACTATTGAAACATGGCCCCTGGATGGGTTTTGAGAAAATTACTATGGATGTATGGTCTGCACTTCATGGGACATAACTTATAAGTAGTCTCCCTAAAGCTTACAGCAGAGAGAAATCCTAACTTTCATTTCTTTACATAGATCTACTAGATGAGTTTCAAGGGGCAGAGAAAACCAACACTGGTTAAATATTTACCACTTTCCAAACATTAGGAAAGCAATTAAATTCCAAAAGAATCTTTTGAAATATGAGCTCATTTGAGATATGAGGAAAATGACCCCTGCAGAGGCTATATATCCCATTTAGGACAGAAGAGGCTGAGATGAACTTGGCTCTGTACATTCCTAGCCCTTTCCATTTGCTGTGTAGAAAGGAGTACCATGGAATTTCACTGGAATTCTATATTAAAAATATATTGCCAACAACGACAAAATATTAATAGCTCTAGAAACACTGTTCCTAAAAAAATCTCTACAAATCCCTGTGGTGATATTGTGTTCCCCAGTATATTGTGCACCCTAATAAATTTACCTGGGGTCAGAGAACAGAACAGCCACTAGACAGACATAAAGGTCAGAAAATGGTGGCACTCACACCTTTGATCCTAGCCTTCTGGAGGCAGAGATCCATTCGGATCTCTGTGAGTTCAAAGCCACACTGGAAACAGCCAGGCATGGTGACTCACGCCTTTAATCCCAGGAAGTAATGGCAGAAAGCAGAAAGGTATATAAGGCGTGAAAACCAGGAGCTAGAGCCTGGTTAAGATTTTAGGCTTTTAGCAGCAGTTCAGCTGAGATCCATTTGGATAAGGACTCAAAGGCTTCCAGTTTGAGGAAACAGGATCAGCTGAGGAATTGGCAAGGTGAGGAAGCTGTGGTTTGTTCTGCTTCTCTGATCTTCCAGCATTCACCCCAATATCTGGCTCTGGGTTTGTTTTTATTAATAAGACCTTTTAAGATTCATGCTACAAATCCCTGGAGCACTGGAGTCTGTGTTCAATATGCCAAGTTTAGATAATATTTCAATGCAGTAAGTTCTTCTACAGCATTCTTCTATATTCCTCCTGAATATATCAGCATAGGTCTGTTCAGAAAAAGCCACAGAGCCACAGACTGGCTTTAGGTGTTAATGAACCTTTTAGAATTGCATGACATATGTGTATGTACCTGTATACTCAGACTTTTTGGACCTCCAGCTCCTGAATAATGACATGGAGACTTCTTAGTAAGTATGAATGCTTGGCCTTAGCTTAGGCTTGTTCCCAACTAGCTCTTAAAACTTAAATTAACCCATTTATATTTAGTATATATAATTTTATATTTAATCTATATTCTGCCATGTGGCTTTTGACCTCTTGTCCATACTTGTTCTGTGTCTCACTGGAGAATCCTGTGCACCTCAGAATCTTCCCAGAGTTCCTATCTCTGCCTGGAAGTCCCATCTACCCTCTCCTGCCTAGCTATTAGCTGTTCAACTCTTTATTAAACCAATCAAAAGGTGTTTTGGCAGAGACATGTCTTCACAGTGTACAAAAAATTTATCCCACATCTTTGTGTGCATGTGTATATGTGTGCAAGTGTGTGTGTGTGTGTGTGTGTGTGTGTGTGTGTGTGTGTGTGTGTAGCTTTTATTTATTTCATTTTCAGAAATTTCTTAATTCCCTCCAAAATTTAGGGCATGGGCTTGGTACTTTATACTTGAAATTCCAGCATACAGGAGACTGAGGTAGAGGGCTGCCACAAGTTTGAGACCACTCATGACCACATACATAATTAGTTCCAAGTCAATCTTTACTCCAGAGTCAGATCCCGTCTCAACAAAACACAGCACAAAAATAAGCGAATGAAAGTTGAGAGTTAATGTAGTAGATTCACTGAACTGTATTTGTGAGTCTCCAGTTGCTGGTGCTTTAATGGAAAACACAAGGATGGGCAATCGGAGCAGCCCAGGAGGCAGTTGCTTAAAATGAGATAGTGGATCCTTAAGAGGAAATCAGGAGAAATTCACTGTGGAACTGAGAGAGGTGTAAGTCTCAACAAACTTGTATGATGTGCTTCATATCCAAATCCACCCATGAAATCCTGGCCACAAGAGTTAGGGAAGACCCCAGAACCCAGGAAGCATCCAGGAGAACAGGGCCATGGGCGGACTTGTATCAGGAAACCTGAGCATGCAAAGGAAGATGTGAGACACAAAGGAAAGGCTCAGATATTGGAGGACAATTGGAAATTGGTATAACTTCATTTTATTTCATGTACTTACTCATTCTGGCTTGTTGTTTTTTTGTTTTGAGGCAGGTTCTCACTATGTAGCCCAGGCTGGCCTTGAATCCATGATTTACCTGCCTCAGCATCCTGAGTTGCAAGGAATGAAAGCATGCACCATCACACTCAGCTAGTACACCTTTGGAAGGCACTAAGCCACTATGTAACAATTCACAAGTGTGCGTCTTCTGCTCAGCAATGCTTCATTTCCATAGAAATGCTTTGGCCCGTAAGCATAAGAAGCCAGAACTGCATTGTGTGTAGTGGCAGAAATGGAAAGAGTAAAAGCAAATGAAAAAAGTCTAAACTGATCAACAGAAGACAGGATTTTATTTGAAAGATGAAGTGGTCATAGGTTCAAATGTGAACAAGAGCTGAAATGAGTGAACTAGGGTTATGACCTAGTTTGCTGTGCACTGCTGTGATAAGCACTATGACCTAAAGCTACCCGAGGAAGAAAAAGGTTCCTTTGACTTACAGACTAGAGTCCATCACCAAGGAAAACTAGGGTAGGAGCTCGAGTAGGAACCTGGGGTCAGGAACCTAATCAGTGGCCATAGAGGAATCCTGTGTCCTACTTTGCTGTCTGGCTTGCTCAGCTATCTTTCCTATACAGCCCGGGCCCAGCTGCCTAGGAATGGCACTATCCAAAGTGGGCAAAACCTCCGTCAACAATTATAATTTAAAAAATGCCCAACAGTCATGCTCACAGACTAATCTGATGAAGGCAATTCCTCAATTCAGTTTCCCCTCCCCATGGTGACTCTGGTTTCTGTCAAATTGACAGAAAAATAACCAGGATAGACTCTATGGACCAACACGTACAATCTCATTGTAAGCTCTTAACCAAATTTTTAAAATAAGAGCAAAGGGCTGTGGAGATGATTCAGTCAGTTAATTGCCTGCCATGCAGGCACAAGAAGATAAGCTTATATCCACAGAACCCACGTTAAAAAGTTAAAGTGGTGCCAGGCATTGGTGGCGCACGCCTTCAATCCCAGCACTTGGGAGGCAGAGGTAGGCGGATCTCTGTGAGTTCGAGGCCAGCCTGGGCTACCAAGTGAGCTCCAGGAAAGGTGCAAAGCTACACAGAGAAACCCTGTCTTGAAAAACCAAAAAAAAAAAAAAAAAAAGTTAAAGTGGCTCATGATCATACTAATCCCAGAGCTGTGAGACACTGTAGCATGAACACAACACACATATCAGTTGAAGTAACACAATTATAAAAGAAATACATTTTAACATTAAAAAACAAATTGCAGAAGTTATACAGAATATTATATGCTTAGTCTAAAGTTTAAATTAATTCACGTAAACTGTTAATCATGGTACAGACATATACACACATAAACACACACACACACATATTTCCCATATGTTTTACTAATACATGTTAGCACGTGTATTTTACTATCTGTAAATATGTACATACAGGTATGCACATACTGCTCTAGAGGAAGTGGCACCTGGGAGAACAGAGCCAATAAATGTGGTGGACTAAAGCCCCATGCAATAGCCAACTTTATTCAAAGCATCAGACAATTTATATTCTGAGGGTTTAGAGGAGTCACATGAATAAAGCGTACAATCGCAAGGGCAAGCCTTACACGATGGGCAAGCTGCATGTGGCAGAAACATGTTTTTCCAGAGAGGTATATCAACAATGACAATGGCCAGTTGTAACGAATAATATGAACTAAACTCACTCCTATCTGCTACGTCTGGGAGGAGTGTGAAAACATAGTCCAAGAGCAATTCTGTGTTTTCAAAGAAACTAAGGTCACATGACTCTTGTTTTCTTGGAGTGTTTTCACAAGCCCTCAGAATTCTCCTCAGACAACTCCATTCTTGGACCATGTTCCCACACACATGCATGTACATACACACACACATATATGTGCATGGTTAAAAATATAAAGATCTTTGTGGGAATGGTAACCACAACATCAAGGTGGTGACTTGGGGGTGGGAGGGTGGGAGAACAGGAAGTGACCTTAGAGCTGTTTCAACATATCTTCCACTTTTTCAACAATGTTTTACTTGTAAACGTCCTCTCCCAGTTTTAGCCCACTAATTGTCCATCTATACAAAGTGGCCATCCTTTAATTCATGTGAGGGATGGACAAACAGCAAAAACAGACTCAGCAGTTCGTATTTATATATGCATGCATATGTATACATATACACACAAATATATGTGTATGTGAATACACACACACACACACACACACACACACACACATATATATATGGGAAGAAAAGGCTATCAATTTGAGAATGGGGGTTGCTTCATAGAAGGAATTGAAAGAAAGGGACTTGGGAGATGCTGGAGAGATAGAGTAACAGGGGTAAAGTGATGTAATTATATTTTAACTAAAATCTATTAAAGTTAAAAATGCAACAAAATATGCAAAGCAAATATGGGAAAAGATACTGTTTCACGAAGGTGGGTGGTAGACAAGGTTTTAGTAGTTGTTACTATTATTATTTATTCATATCTCTGTGCCTATGATGCCTTACAGTAATACTGAAACACATAAAAATTAATCAGCTGTCTTTTATTCTCTGTCTTTTATTTTTAACATAGTATATCTTTTAATGAAGTTTTTAACCCTAGCATATGCATTTGCTAGTCTTTACTGGGAGTGTACATCTTTAGGCTGTGTGCAGACCAGGAACTAATCAAACCTCCTTGGAAACTGACTTCTACTCCCTGGGTAGGAAATTTCTTAAACATTCTGTGTTCTTAAATAGAGGATTTTTTTAAAAAATAAAACAAGGAACTAAGTAAGATTAACTATGTGGTGCTACACCAGAGTACTGCTCAGCTGACTTTAGTTGACTGTTCCCACAGAAGTCGCTCCCTAACTTGGCCACTTGGCACTGCACCTGTCAGTTACCTCACAGTTTCATGGGCCAAGAACGAGTGTGAGGCGGCTGGATCCTCAGGCTCAGGTCTCACAGGCTGCTGGTTACAACTGGAGTTACCTTAAGAGATGACTGAGAAAGGTCTGTTTCTGCACTCACTCACAGGGCTCTTGGTAGAATTTGCTTCCTTGTGGGCTTTTGGAATGAGGGCCTCAGATCCCCACTGGCTGTTAGTTGGAGCCACGCTCTGCTCCTTGCCACATAATCCTTTCCAATATGGTAACAGACTTCATTACAGTGAGCTGCCCAAGAAGGCAAGAAAGAGAGTGGGGGGCAAGAGATAGACACAAAGGTCTAGAAAGATCGAAGTCACAGGCTTTACTAGTCACAATCTTGGTTTGGTGGTATATGCCTGTAATCTCAAAACTTGGAAAGCCAAGGCAGGAGAGTCACAAATTTGAAGCATCCTGGGCTACAAAGTAAGTTTCAGGCTAGCCTGGGTTACACAGTGAGTGCTTGTCTCATAAAAAAAAATTAAGGAAATCAGACTTTTATAACCTAGATTCAGAAGTGACACCCTCGCTGAATGCCATGTGTTTCCATTAAAAGCATGTCACTTTGTCCACCCACCCCCAAACACACACAAGGGACTTGAGTGTCAGGAAGCACAGCTCTCTGAGGGCCATCCTTCAAGGCTACTGATCACAGTGTCTTTCTTGGCTCATTTTATGTCATCAGAGCAGAAGGACACTCCCACACGTTGCTATTTCTTCAACTTAACTTTTTATCAGTGATTTGTCATGTATGCGCATCATGTCGTAAACATTACTGTGACTTCCTGTTCAGCTATTTAAATACCAAGGATGAGTGTCTCTAAATGTGTTTAGATCTGCAACTTCATTCCTTTGAGAATTTCTGAACCAGGGAGATGCACAATACAATTCTGCTAGTCTCCCTCCTCAGCCACAGTGCAGCTGATGATGAGGCCTGTGCCAAGTCCTCTGCAGCTCATCAGGCTTTCATGCCATGCATCTTTAGACCTGAAGGAAATTTTCATTCTCCACAGATATACAGTAAGCCTCAATTAAGATATTGCCAACAAACCACAATTTCCAACTCCCTTTATTTCTTAAGAAAGAAAAAAAAAGAGTCAAGAATCTCCCTTGCCAGCCCAGGAAAGCCAAAGACAGGCAGTCACTCTGTGTCTTTCTTCACCTTCATATCAGGAAGATCTGTCTTCCCTTTCTCTCCAGTTCTAACATGGAACCATCAGCCCAGGCCCTGCATAGCTCTGCTAAGATGTCAGCTATGGCCACACTTTTACCAGCTTCCAGTACATTTCAGAATAAATCCACAACCATACCGGGCATGCTACCATTCAGACCTTGAATATCCTCCAAATGTCTATGTGTTGAAGAATTGGTCTCCAGTTCATGGTGCCACTGGGAGTTGGTGGAAGTGTGAAGGAGTAGGGCTTAGTGGAAGGAAGTTAGGTCACTGGACATAAACCCTTGGAAAGGATATTAAAACCGTGACCCCTCTTCCTCTTTCTCACTTTTCTTCCTGGTCATGATGTAGTGAGAGCAGCCATCTCCCTAGGTACTCTGCCCATGATGGGTGACATCATGTCACAGGTCCAAAAGCAACAGGGTCATCCAGCCAGTTCTCAAAACAAACAAACAAACAAACAAACAAACAAGCACGGAGCTGATACAAGCTTTTCATTATAAATTGATTACCTTGGGTGCTTATTATAGAAAAACAAAAAGTGAGATAGTCCAAGGAATCACCAGCAGAGTTTCACGTCAATCACACCACAATGCTAAAGCCTTCTCCTTTTTTTTTTTTTCCTGATGTTTTTTCTCAAACCCTCTGCACCTCATGGAACTTTGATGAGCAAGTATTTCGTAGCATTCATTGCTGTCCCTTTGTGTCTTCCTGCTCACCTGGCCCTGCCCTGGCTTTCTCTCTTCTCTTTCATACTGGTCTGTGCCGCCATGCTGCTCCTGGGAGAAACTGTGAGTAGCGGCACTGCCCTGTTCCTGTTCCACTAGGAATGTGTGCCTCTCTGCCTTTATGCCTTTCATGTCTATGACGCTCTTTTCATCTGACCATCTCCTCCTCTCATTTTCCTCCTCCTCCTCATCGGCTTTTTCTTCTTTAGAATGAGGTAGATGCCAGCTCCAGGGAGGGATTAGTACTCAAGTCCAAGTGACACCTGTGTGGCAAAATGTTGGTGCTACCACAGGGGTGCACTGAATTATTTCAAAAATACCTTTCAGTTGGAGCATTCCTAGTCCAAAAATCTGAAGTGCCCAGCATTCATACTTTTGGGGTACAGACATGATGCTTAATGCAGTTTTAGATTTAGAGCACTAAGATTTTGGATTTTCTGATTAGGATGCTCAACAAGCGAAGTCCACACAAATATAAAAATTAAGAAGCATTGAAACACTGTTGGTCACACATGTTATGGAGAAGAAGCAGACAACCTGGATTTGCAGGCTTATCTCTGCCACAGAGGCTTTCTCCACGATGTCCCAGGGCCCATGCTATTGGCTAGTTGTCACTGAGCAGTCTCTCATATTAACCACCTTAAAAACATAATAGTTGCTTTTATTCCCACTCACAAATAAATAATCCAAGACTGGAAAAGGTTAAGTAACTTGCTTAAGGTCATGAGGTTAGAAAACAACTGAAGAAAATTTAAATCCAATCACTCAGGCACCAAAGTCCACCTACATAACCACCGGGCAACACTGCCTAATTCATCTTTCTACCACCCAGCCCATCATCCATTGCCCTCACTCTCTATGTGGGGCAAAAGTTGGTGTTATTATATAATATAAAAGTTGTTGTATTGTTATCTAATACAACTAGAGTGGACCCAGTTGTTTATAGATGAGGAAATTATTTCCCTAGTGCCTTCTTCAGAGCCTTGGCAAATGAGTGGGTCTTTTTATGTGTTCTGGTTTTAAACCTATTTGTCTGATTTTTTCCCCCTATGTGACAGGATAATCATCATCTTTCTCAACAATGCATACAGGCACAGTACAACCTGTGAAAACAGCTGCATATTTAGGTGTGTAATTCACTGCTGAAATGGAACCATCCTGTGCTTCCAGGCCTGCAGATTCATCTCTGAGATGTCCATCAACCAGGCTTGAGGTATGTTATTAAAAAGTAGAAGGAAAGTGTTAACTACCCTTGCACAAGCTGCAGTCATTTATAAGGTGGCTCTCAACTGTTGCTGAGTTAAGGCTGCTCATGGACTGTCCCCTTAAATACCTCTCTCTTGCTCTTTGGGGAAGAAGAATGATGGATATTTCTAATTACATCCGGCCGTGCTCTTCTCCGCTTGGTTCCCTGCAGGTTATGCTATTTGCCAATATCTATTTAACTGTAGCAGTAACAGGAAAAACTCCCAAGTCTAATCAACTAGAAATTCGTTGGCTGTCTCCCACTTTAGGGGAATCATAGTTTTGCAGTTGAGGTCATTTTTATAGGTGAGAGAGGCACAAGGCGGGGAGAAAATTGGTATTAAAAATAGAGCCAAGTTCCAGACACTCACTCTCCAGAGCTCATGGAAGCTTCTGGCCTTTTATTATTAATGTTTTGCACTGACACCATGCCCCTACCTCGAGAGCATGCCAAAGGTCCTTAACAGTGCCCGGATGAATCTCTGCAGCGGTCCAAGTTGGCACCTGCTAGAAGGTTGGGTTTTCTGCCTCCCTGTAATATACGAGACCTGTGGCAGGATGTGTTAAGGTAAATAGAGGATCCATCTGGTCTGTCTAACTGGAACCCTGACCATTTCTCCTATTACCTCTTTCCGATGCCTAAGGCTGCCTTGGACCTGATAAACACCTCCAAAGTTCACAATTTAGGGTCAGAGGTTACCAATGAGCTAACTCACTAAACAAAATACTGAACCATGCCACCAATATGTGCTGTGGGATGTTCTGTATGACAAATATGTTAATAAATAAAGCACTGATTGGCCGGTAGCCAGACAGGAAGTATAGGCAGGACTAGCAGAGAGAAAGATTGAGGGACAGGAAGGTGGAGGAAAAGATTGCCAGCCACCACCAGGACAAGCAGCATGTAAAGGTGCCAGTAAGCCACGAGCCACGTGGCACTCTATCTGGTCAGAAAATTCAACTTTTGTGGATAACAGCCTTGCTTGTGAATCTAACACAAAGTCTGTCTAATAACAGAATTGTAGAAGTGTAAAGAATATGTATTTTAAGCAGAGGAAAGATTTTTAGAAAATCTTGGGTTTGAATGTATCATAGATGGGGCTGGAACAGGCAAGAAAGGGGAAGGCAATATTGGTGGTGCACTTTCCAGGCCAAACAGTGGGCCAGATTCTGAACTCCAAATTCTCATTTAATTGCTATTGGCATTCTTTGGCTGTATATATGACAATATCAGCATCCATGCAACTGAGAAGAGTGAGCTTAATGGTTTCAAACAACTTTCCCAACATCCTTTTGAGGAGTGAAACTTGAACCTTGGTTAGTGATCTTCAGAGTGTTGGTTTCTCTTTGACCTCACATTTGAACTGGGGTCAAACAATAGCCCTGACCAGGAAAAGGTGAAGCATCTTCATAGGGATCCAGGACAAGAGCCAGGTGCATACAAAATTTAGAGAGCCACTCTCCAGAGCTTGGGGAAGATTCTGTCATTTTCTTGTTAAATCTGAATTCTAACATCTCCTCCCACCTTAGGAGTAAGCTGAGGATTCCCCATAGCACCCCACTGGAGCTTGCCAGCTGCGAAGGTTGGCGTCTGATGACAGTTGCCTATAATAAGCATCTATCCAAATCGAAGGCCTAGGTTAGGGGTGATAACTAAGGAAGGGCAAAGGACCACAGGGAAAGGACCAGGTGAACTTGGACAGGATGAAGAAACATAGAGGGGATCTGGTGATGTTCAGGAAAGGCCAAAGGAGGTTGGCGTTCAGAGCTAGAGCTCTGTCTAATTGGAAACTGGGCAACGGGACAGAAAACTGAGGAAATGACTGATTACCAGTCACTGGGCCAAGGTCTTGGGATTGAGAGGGTCCTACTCAAACCTGGCCTGATACAGACGTGTTAGGTATAAATCCTTAACCCTTGCATGTCCAGGTCCAGGGTGAGGCTGATCTTGTCAGAGGATCCCGTTGTTTTAGGGATGAGGCTAATCTTGTCAGAGGGTCCTGTTGTTTTGGGGTTTCCAGACTGAGATACTACAAATTAAAGAAGTGTGGGAGTCACTGATCTTGTCAAGGCTTGGGGCAAAGCCTGCATGTTATCATGTCACAGAACCCGACAGGATTGCCAGCTCTTCCCACATTTCGGCAGTCAGCGGGTTGCATGTTCATTCACCAAAGACTTGCTTGGAAATTTACCGTGATTCTTTTGGTTTTTTGTTTGTTTGGGTTTTTGTTTTGTTTTCATTTTTCTGAGAGTTGGCACTACCAAGCTGTGTGGGTGGTAAGCCCTGTTCTGCTGTGGGTAGAGACAAAAGCCCGACTGTGCTAGGAATCCTGGCTTGGAGACCCAGACTCTTCCTTATTGAGTTTGTAACTGAAGGAGGTGCCAGGACACAAATAGTTCAAATATCAGGTCCCATAGGATAAGGACCCCAGGGAAGGGGCAGAGCAGAGCTTTTAAGGATGGGAGAGGAGGAAAAGATCTCCTGGTG
Source organism: Peromyscus aztecus (assembly GCA_902168405.1). Taxonomy (NCBI): domain Eukaryota; kingdom Metazoa; phylum Chordata; class Mammalia; order Rodentia; family Cricetidae; genus Peromyscus; species Peromyscus aztecus. The sequence continues at coordinate 51,104 of CABHPQ010169205.1, forward strand.
TGAGGAGGGTACCAGAGTTGATTTGGTGAGTTTTGAATCGGTGCACAGCTTTGCCATAGACATAAGGAGGAGTTGGACCAGGAGGCAGGATTTACAGAATGAGCTTCGTGCCTGGGTGATGATGTCCCTTTACCTGACAGCATCTGTCTTTGGGGATGGGTCCATTCCAGTCATGGAGTCAAAACTTCTTGTCACCTTCATGCCCACATCAGACCTCAGAATGCCTTCCTCTACTCTCTCTGCTTTTCTAGTAGAACGTGTTCCTTGCCCAAAGATTACTAGCATCCCTTCTACTATAGAACAGTCTAAAATAGGACAACCCCCACCCCCCCCCCCCGCTTTAAATTCCCCTTTTGTTGAACATGCACAACCCTGTGGTTGAGGTTTTGGGGTTTTTTTTTTTTTTTCTCCTAAAAGGCACAACCAGTAACATTCCTAGAAGAGGAGGTTGGAAGTCATTCTCCCTTCCAACCATATTTGAAGAATACTAGTGAAGCATGCTATCATCACACAGGAAGCCCTTGCTAAACTGAATGATCATTTGGGACACACCACCCTCTTTCCTAAGTGTGCATTCTGGAAGAGGCTTTTCTTCTTCCTGGTGTATATATGTGTTCTTAGATACATGTTGTCATGGGCATTTGTCTCAAAGGGATTTCTCTCTTCACACTGTATTGATAACAGAGAGAGATCATTTGGTATAACCATCTGCTCAAAGAGCACGAGACAGCCACACTTCCTAAAGCCTCCATGCTGCCCTGGCTGGCTGACAAATGAGGATGTGGGACAGTACCTTACTCTTTTGATAACAATGCTTTGTGCAAGACAGCCCGGGTGTGAGCAGCCTTGTTCAGGTCCACTGTGCAAGGTCTTTCTGGACCACTCATTTTAGGTATGTAATCCTAAAACCCACCAAATTTACTTCCCTTGACTAAAGTTCTGTCCTCTCAACATGCTGGAGCAGCATGAAGGGAGAGAAATAGACGTTACCACTGCTCTGATTTGGCAATTACTAGCTGGGTGACCAAAATTGTAACTTTAACTGTTTCAAAGTCTGCTCATCTTCACAATGAGAGGAACAATACCTACTCTAGGAGGCTGTGAATATGAAATAAGTCCGGATTATAGCAAGCTCTTAGGTATATATAATAGTCCTTCTTTGAACTTCTGAATTCTAAATAAAATGGTTTTAAGAAGACCTGAACTCAGCTTTTATAAATTATTTTGGATGTAAGAATTATGTTTGGTTTGCTAAGGAGCTGGCTTAAGCTTAGGCATGTACACATCTCTATAAAATATATTTATGCCTACATGCTTCTTACATAGCCAGACTACATACCTAGGTGTTTATAATCTCTCTCCTTTCTCATCTCTCTTGTATCCTCTCTCTTGCCTCTCTCATCTCTCCTTCTGCTCCCTCTCTTTCACACACACACACACACACACACACACACACACACACACACACACACACACACTCCTTGAATTAATTATAGGTGTGGTATGCATTTAGTGCCAGCATTAATTTCCAGTCTCACCTCACTGAAGATTTGCCATTGCTAAATTGACTTAACATTAACATAGTAAACACAACTGCAGGTAAGAGTTTTCCCAGGATCCCCTAGTTATCACTCTCAAAACTTAGTGTTAGCTGACCTGGACCAGCAGCCCCAGTCCGCCAAACCATGAGAAAGAAACAGTCCGCCAAACAATAAGAAAGAAACAGTGTGCATGGTCCTTTGACAGAACCAAGAAGCTGGATTTGTTCCAGCCCCCAAGCAAGAGAAGGAATGCCTCGTATGGGTACGGGCCTCCATGAAGGTAAGAAACATCGGCCACACCTTGAGGAGAACACCCACACCCAGCTCCTCTGATG
>CABHPQ010169206.1:6963-21427 GCA_902168405.1 Peromyscus aztecus
TTTTTTTTTGTTGCCATGTTGATATCACAGTGTATGTAAAATCGTGCCTGACTTCATCTGAAAACCCCGGAACAGAGAAGTGAAGTGACTTGTCCAAGGTTATGGAGGCACCAGTGATGTGTGATACAGGACCAGGTCGGCAACCAAGGTCCGTCCCTTAGTACTGGGACACTGTTTCTTTCATTAGTTTCTGAGAAGCCAAGGTGAGTAGGTGCACTGTAAAAAGTGGTTTGATTAAATGGTAATAATGCTCACATCATTAACTTCAAATTGCATTTACTTTTAATACTATTGGATGACTATATAGAATTAAGAATTTTATTGAGTCAGCATGTCATGCTAATGTGTCCAAGCCCTAAAGATTATACTTTGTGCCAAGTTTTGTCATGTTCCTGAGAAGTGGATAGTTCATTTATTTTGGGAAGTGTATTGTGAATTCTCATCCTAGTTGTAAAGACTGTTAAAAACTGTTCTTTTCTTGGGCTACAACCTGGCTCAGTGGGTAAAGACACCTGCCGCCGGCCCTCACGACTGAGTTCAGTCCCTGGGACCTACGTGGTAGAAGAAGAGGACCAACTCTTCTTCAAGTTGTCTTCTGATCTCCACATGTACACAGGTGTCCACACACACACACACACACACACACACACACACACACACACATACACACTCACAGAGACACACAAACACACACCCTTACAGAGACACATAAACATACACATAGATACACAGAGATACACAGACACAAACTCACAGAGATCCACAATGTACACACATGCAGAGATGTACAAACACACACAGACACACAGAGATACACAAACACACACAAACTTACACACAAGACACAGACATTTCCTCATGCTGGGTCTGTTCTCTGAGGCCTCCCAGATATAATCATTTGTACCCTTTAGACAAAGGCATATTAGCTGAAGGCAAATATAATATCACAAAATATTAGCTATGGTGTGGCAGGTACCATGTCCCAAAGTTGGAATATAAGGTAATGCTGATTGCAGGGAGGTGTCCTGTGTCTGGAACAGTGGAGGGCCCAGTTGTTAATGGAAGAGACCTGCAACTTGGAGACTTGGGGGTCATCACCATGGGAGCAGAAGGTGAGTTGTGTTAAATTAGTGTATCTGTCCTGGGCACCCGTGAATGTGGGTATTATGAAGCATGCGGACGGACCATCATGTGCTAACAGCTTTAGAATTTGTGTCTGGTCATTGGAGCCTCGAGAGGAAAGGTAGACTAAGTAGAGGATAAACTCTGTTGTGAATTTGAAAAAAGATGTGTCTGCTCATGGAAACACACTGCCCAGTTTCTTAGGAATTGAACTATAATTCTGTCGCTGACAAATGCGGTCTGGAACTGAAATTCAAAAATAGCCATTGCCATGTCTAAAGATTTTTTTTGGCTATTAAAATGGTGACATTTAAATTTATACATAAACTCGAAAACGAAGCCGGTCCTGTCAAATCTGACAGGTCTAATCAGTTACCCTGTAATGCAAACAGTAACCTAATAGCAAGATGATAATCGTGCCTTGATGCAGGTGTTGCTAATTAGCTGCCGGCTCGGGCTGCAGCGGGTTTTTACTCTCACCTATGCGCAAGGTTTGTGCAGGATGCAAATGGGGAGCTGAGCCACCGTGTGTCAGCGCCATCCATGGGGTGCAGGCTGACCTTGAGACAAAGAAGCTGAATCGTGGATGGGCTGCTGTTCAAGGCTCAGTCTGACCCTGGCTCTCCTTTATAAGGTTAGGTTTTTCTCACACCAGACACTAAGCTTGTCCTGACTCTGGCTAAGTGACTGGGTGAGAAGATGGGAGACATTTCTTCTTGGCTAGTAGCTGCATTGCCTGGGAAGGACAGCAGTAATTATTAGGGAATTATTCGGAATTAGCGTTTTTATTAATTCTTTGAGAATTTCAAACATACATAAGGTGCATTTTGATCATAGTCAGTCACTCCCGCTCTTCCCACTAAGTCCTTCTAGATCCATCCTCAACCACCCTCCAGCCTTTACAGAATGTCTTCTCAGTGCGTAGTAGAAATGAGGTGAATGGTTGCTGAGTGCAAAACCATCGTTGGAGAGTCATGGAAATTCTTTCATAAATATTTGTCAACTTTTGGGTTTACCTATAGTGAGGAAATAATTCCTCTTTGTGGGATCACTGTGTAGAGGAGAGCCATAATACTCCAGCAGTTTCCCCGCATTCTCAACCTCCTTCATTGGGCTGGGAGAAAATACTGGTTCTGCTAGCATCTCATCTGGGATGAGAAAGTAGAAAACCCAGCAATGAGGAGGAAGCTGCCTCTTGAGAGGATGGATGAGGAGATCCAGCTGTCAGAGTTGTGTGTGGCAGAGGTGGGGGGCACCACCCCTAGGTCACTGGCAGTCGCCTGAGAAGTTCCCCTAGAGTTTAGGGACTTCAATTAAAGCCAAACCAGCGCTCACTGCTTCGGTGAAGAACAGAATTTCAGGAATAATCATTGTGAAGTAGAGTTAAGGTTTAATAAAGATATTTTAAATATAGATTTAAGCATGAAAGTTAAGTGGAGAGGTGTTATAGAGACAGACCCAGAGCATAGGGTGGGCTTCTCAAGGCAGAGTTGGAGCTCCTGGGTTTTTGCTAGCACCATATATAGGATTCTGGTAGGGTTTGAATTTGCTATCATTAATTGATTGCTGAGAAACCTAAATAAGATCACAGGCAGGTTCTAGAGAGGCACAGGACAGCACCCTCAGGCATGCAGGAAGGCAGGACATCTTTACTGTATATAGATTTTAAAGATATTCAGGAGTCAGAAAAGGAATGAGAGCCACCCAAGGTCATACATATTCACACATACATGTATACCCCCCCCCCACGTACAGATACGTATATCTGCACACACATCTGTACACACACACACACACACACACACACACACACACACACGCCCCTTTGCCAGGACATAGCAAACACTAGGTGTATCATTAAATCAATATACCAGAAGTCATTTGATACATGTTTATATATTTTTGAGAAGTGGAATGACTGTGTTACTTAGGTTTTGGGGCTGAGGATGTGTGTAGCTCAGTGAGAGAATATTTCCTAGTGTCTTCAAGGCCGTGGGTTCGAGTCCTGCCTTCACGCACACTCCAGCCCTTTCCACTTTTAAGCCCAGCTCTGTGTTGCTCTCAAGCAAGGAGACACAAGGACTGTTCACTGTGGTTTCTGAAGAGTGCATGGCTTTGAACAGAAAGGTTTATCTGGTCTGTGTTAGTCAATAAAAAGTAGCTGAAAGTCACCTTCAGGACTTCTTTTAAAAGTAACTAATCTTTTCACACCACAGGGCCTTGAATCAATGGTTGCAGATCAATATTTTCTATATTTGGTTATTGTTTCCTTCACCTTACACACTCTGGGCTGAAAAATCAACACACTGTAGACTGAGACAATCAATGGGGAGCATTTAGAGAACACTGGATAGGACACATGTCCTTTTGGAAATCACATACAAAGGAAATTATGTCGACACTTTCTCAGAGGAATCCTAGGGTAATTACGAGATGGATTTGTGATCCAGGAGACTTCTCCTCAATTACGGGAGGGCTGTCGATGTGTTTACTTGGCAGTGAGCAGGCTCTCTCAGAGACCCAAGGTGGTCTCTGTTGGAATAATTGGCTCTGGTGAGTCCGGACTCTGAGTCTACCAACTGCTTCTCATCTCTGGTCCATTTGGCCTTCATTGTCAGCAATAGTTACAGTTACAGCTTTGGAAAAATCTGATTTTCATCAGTCTCGAGGAGTAGGCTGGAACTCTCTCAGTGGAGCTGGCTGAATCATTACCCAAAGCCAGCATGTGGGTTCCCCCCTCGCCCAACCGAGGTGCCCTGCATAAGGGAACCCAGGAGTCAGACAGGAAAAGGTGGAGCTTCCTCAGCCCCTCCTGGTCTGAGATGAAGGCTGTGGGAGGGGCTGGTGTGCTGGAGGTCAGGGGATGGTATCAGCCCATGTGGGTGAGACAGCTGAAAGGTGGGGTTCACGTTCATATTTTGTGACTATTGTAGATGATTATTGGAGATGCCGCTCTTTACGTGGCCGTTTGCAGATTAGTTGGTGTAGTTATTTAATCTTAAAAACAAGTTTAAAGTTAAACGTATCCCAACCTTTCTGTGTACTCTCCAGCTAGCGTCAGAGCTAGCTCAGACTGCTGCATTCTAGGCAAGGGCTGGGGAAATCACCTTTTCATTGACTCATTCATTGACTCATTGTGCATGTTTGTCCAATGGCAGCAGCAGTTTGTGGTCCCTTGAAGATTTTATAATGCATCTATGGATGGGATTATCTTGGTTCTTTCCTAGTTTGGATGGCTATAACAAAATGCCACCTGGAGGGCTTGAGGACAGAAAGCAGTTTTCTTTCAGGGATGAAGGTTGGGGAGTCTGGATCAAGGTGTGGGCTGGCTCCTTCCTGGTGCAGCACTTCACTGGGTTCCTGCCGTGCCCTGTCTGGACACATTATTTACTGATGTTTCCTCTTTCAGGAGCTCGAATGTCATCACGGGAGACTGAACTCATGACCTATCTAAGCTAATCATTTCCCATACACAGTGGAGAGCTAAAACAGACCTGCAAGTAGTGCTGTTGTGTTGCTATTTTATACGGGGTTGGGGTGGGGTGGAGTGGGTGGGGAGTGTTCTGATAATCTTATGCTGGAACCGCTTTGATTTCTCTCTCTCTGTTTATCTGTCTGTCTTGTCTCTCTCTGTGTGTGTCTGTCTCTCTTTCTGTAAAGCTTTGTTGTTGCTTTTATTTATGTGTTTTGGGGTGCTAAGAGCACATGTGTGAGTATACCCTAGGAGGTCAGAGAAGGGCACTATTCCCTGGAGCTGGAGTTGTAGGTCTTTGTGAGCTGCTCTAAGTAGGAACCAAGGTCCTACTTGGTCCTCTAGAAGAGCAGCGTGTACTCTTAACCTCAGAGCGTCTCTCCAGCCCCTTGTTTTTACTCTTGACTAAAACTTAGCATTGCCATAGAATCACAGATCAATCCTTCCTTTCTTTCTTATAACCTCTCCCCCCATTCTTTTGCAACACAGTGGGAGACTAGGAGTTCACTACATAAGGAGTTGTTGTTTGGGTATGTGGTCTTTGGGTTGTAACTTTCAATCCTGGGCACGTGGGATGTAAAATTTTTATGTGTCCATGAGCTTGAGACTTTAGGAAACTATTGTGGGGGTCATTCCTTTTTAGAATGCCCGTTCTGGGGCTGCAGATGTTGCACATTATTAGAGCTTACCTTGCCTTCTCAAGGCCCTGGGTTTGGTTCATTCCCCCCCTCCCCCCGCCCCCCCACAAAGGTTCTTGTTTAAACTCCAGAGTTCTAGGGTAAGCCTTTGGAGACCATGGCATCTAAGAAACCAATTCTTCTATTTATGTTTCACCTTTTTGTGACACGTTTAGAGGGCAGAATTATGCAGCCAATGGGCATGCATGTTTGAACTTGGAAAGCTACAGCTAAACTGTACATCCCAGGGGAGTATTTGAAAGTGACCTCCCCCCCCCCCCCCCCACTTTTGCCAAATCATTGTCTGCTCACTCTTTAGCTCCACCAATCTTGCTCCAAAACTTCTGCTCACAGCAGTCACCATGCTGCCTCTGAAATCCCCTTACCTGAGGGCTCATAGTTAATATTAAAAATATTAACACTATAAACATGTTTTATAACCTGGAAGGGGAAGGGATAAACCTCGCCAGCATTCATTCACACAGCACTGTGAGTGAATTCAAGGTCGGAAGGGGACTGTCTCTCTTAAAGGGTGGAAGGTGGAGACACACTGTAGTTGTGAATATTGCCTGGAATCCATCTTCAGTGACAGAGCAGGGAGGAAGTCTTGAGGTGAGGGCAAGCAGGCAAAGAGCAAAACCTTCCCTCTTCCATGTCCTTATATAGGCTTCCAGCAGAGGGTGTGGCCCAGATTAAAGGTGCGTCTTCCTGCCTTAAGATCTGGATCAGAGATGTGTCTTCCTGCCTCAAAGGTCCAGACTAAAAGTGGATTCACCGACTTCAAACCAAGCATAGGATCTTGCACAGGTGTGCCCTCCGTTTCTAGATTGTAGTTCATTCCAGATATAGTCAAGCTGACAACCAAGAATATCCATCCCAGGACCCACCACTTTCTTCTGGCCTCTTTGGGCACGGTATACATGTGATGCACTGACAAACATACATACAGGTAAAACACATTAAAAAAAAAAAAGAAGAAGCACCTATAATAGTCAAGCTATGGAGTCAGCCTAGTTGTTCATTGACAGTTGAGTAGTTAAAGAAAATGCTGTCTGTCTGTCTGTCTGTCTATCTATCTATCTATCTATCTCATAGAATATTTAAGCCACATAAGAATAATTTATTGTCATTGGTGCAGTATAGGTGGAACTGGAGTGTTCAGTGAAACCAAGTCCTTACAGAGACCAGTATCACATGCCCTCACTCATATGTGGAAGCTAAAACAGTTGATTTTGTATAGATAGAGAGTAAAATATTGGACATTAGTGGTTAGAAATGGTCAGGTAGTAGTGGTAGAGGGGGGCTGGCTAACAGGTGCTACTGTAGAGTTAGAGGAAGGATGTGATTTTTCTTATGACAGTTGAGTGGCTGTAGCTTGGAGTACAGAACCAGAACAGAAAAACTCAGTGTTTTCTAACACAAAGAAACAACAATGCTTTAGGAGAAAAAAACATTAAGAACTTTGATTTGATCACTGTACATTGGGTATCACACTGCATCCCATGAATATGTACAAATAAAAATGAAAAAAAAAAGCATCAACTTCAACAACAGGACCGATGGGATCCTTAGCAGCGGCACATATATTTTCTTTCAAAGGCTTTTATTTTATTCATGTGTTTTGCCTGCATGTGTGTTATGTGTACCACACACATTCCTGGTGCCTACAGAGGTCATCAGATTCCCTGGAATTGGAGTTATGGGTGGCTGTGAGCCAACATGTGGGTGATGGGAGTGGAGCGTAGGTCCTCAGCAAGAACAAGTTCTCTTAACCACTGAGACATCTCTCCAGCCCAACACATATTTTCATGTTCCCCCTACCCCCTGCCCAGCTGCTGACATTGTGTTCTCTCACTCTGGCTAGGAGATGCTGAGGGGTGAGCTGCAAGCTCTAGACGCTTACTTTTATTTCCTTCGTCCTCATTAACGCCATTTCTATGGCGTGACTCGGCAAGCATCCCTGGTTCTTTTCATTATGGTAAGCTGTACGACTGTTTTGAAGAAAGCATGTCTGACTTCTTTTTGTCCTTTTCCATTTGAAGTGTATACACTGCAGCTTGGCTGTCAGTCTTTGCAGCCGTATATATGGCTGCTTATTGCAGCCCTTATGTGGTCCTCTGTCCATATAAAACAAATCAAGTCCCTGCTGGCTAGCTCTCATAGTACTATAAGGCAGTATGCAGACTGCTGGGGCAAGGGGGGAGCCATAAATAGTCTTACACAATTGTGAACCCTGGGAGCTGTAATAATGACAAGATATTACCCATAGGTGCTGTAGTGGCATGAAGGTTACCTAGACAACCAACTGCTTTCTGATTGGACTTAAGTCACTACACAGAAGGAAATACACGCCTGCAAATCTGGCCAAGAACCCATGGTGGTGGAGCTCACAGGTCCCAGGGGTAAGCCTATTCCCACCGCCAAGAAATGAACAGTCTTCTTCCTCATTACTTCTGTGTTTATTAAGATTCCTTGGCACTCTGTTATGGGCTGCACTGAATGAAGAGTTGGGCTTTGTGATTCAAAGTCCCCATCCCTGATTGAGTTATGGACAGTTGATGACTTCTGGGGGATTAGGAGTTAAGGTAGAAGAAAGATAGGTCATTTGGGGGGTATGTCCTTGAGGCTATCTTCCTGATTCCATTCCTGTCTCCTCTGCTTCCTGGTCACCATGAAGTGAGCAGACATGCTATACTGCGTGCTTCTCACCATGATTCTGCCTGTCACAGCTCCACGGGTTTGGGCCCTATGGCTGTAGATAGAAACCTTTGAAGCCATTAGCTGAATTAACCTCTCCTCCTTCTAAGGTGACCACCTCAGGTGTTTGTTACAGGGATCAGAGCTGAGTGGCAAGATAACCAAACTGACAACCCCTATTGGAAGCTCACCCTGGCCAGTGCATTCTGTTGCATGCTGCTAAGACACTTGGTCTGAACTAACTTCTCATAAGCACAGCTTGTGGGAAAGTTGAACCAAACTTCCTCATTGTGATTGTTTGGCTGAAAATGGCCCCCATTGATTACATATATTTGAATGCTTTGTCCCCAGTTGGTGGAACTGTTGAGGAAGGATTATGAGGTCTGGCCTTGTTGGAGGAGGTGTGTCACTGGGGGATGAGCCTTGAGGTTTCAAAAACTCGTATCAATCCCACTTAGCTCCTCATACTTGGGGATCAAGATGTAAGCTCTCAGATACTGCTCCAGCACCCTGCCTGCCTGCCTGCTGCCATGCTCCCCACCATGATGATCATTGACTCTAACTCTCTGGAATGGTGAAACTCAAATTAAATGCTTTCTTTTATAAATTATCCTGGTCCAGCAATAAAAAGAATTAAGCAAGGTACTCATAAAGTTAGTCTCTTTGTTGTAAACACACTTTTGTGCAGTTAAAAGTTGTATTTACAAGGCACAGGATTCCCTAACTGCATCCCATCAACTGCATACCCTTTAGTTTCCTAAATATTGGAATGAAATCTATGAAGTTGTTTTAGTTTAGGAAAAAAATGAAGTAGCAGCCATTTTCTTAGATCTTATTGTTAGCATCCTCTTCTCTCTCAATATTTTGGAAATACTTGTAATTCTAAAAGGCACAGTTACCACTTGTTGTTACATCCATCTCCAATGATAAGAATGAAAACTTAATAAAATGCCAACTGAAATTGATGTTGGAAGGAAGTGGCCACAGGAAGCTGACTGTGGTCACTGCTGCACAGCTCTCTGCCACAACAGTGATCCAGAAGCCAAGGGTTGATGTTATCTAGACATTCTGAGACGTGCTGGGGCAGTCCTTAACAAATAGGCTCCACTTCTCCCCCTGGTCATAACATCCAAGGTCTGCACCAGCTTGCTGTGAGATGGTCTTTATGTATGCTGTGAATATGCGTTGCTACTACTGGTTAATAAATAAAGAAGTTGTTTTGGCCTATGGCAACACAGATATAGCCCGGCAGGAAATCCAAGAAGAAAGGCAGAGTTGGGGAGCCTTTGGGAGCCACAGGGGGAGCAAGATGTAATAGAACACAAGTAAAACCACAAGTCACATAGCAATACATAGATTAATAGAAATGGGTTAGTTTAAGATGTAATAGCTAGTTAGCAATAAGCCCGAGCCATAGACCAAACAGTTTGTAATTAATATTAAGCCTCTGAGTGATTATTTTATAAGCTGCTGTGGGCTGGGCGGGACACAGAAAAGTTTCCAGTTATACCAGCTAGGTTAGAAAGCAAGTATATAGACCTAAAGAACACTTTGTTTTTTGTCTTTCGAGACAGGGTTTCTCTGTGTAGCTTTGGAGCTGTCGTGGATCTCACTCTGTAGACCAGGCTGGCCTCAAACTCACAAAAGGCCTACCTCTGCCTCCTGAGTGCTGGGATTAAAGGTGTGCGCCACCGCTGCCCGGCTTAAAGAACACTTCTTATTCATAGTTGAAAAAGTACTTGTGTCTCACTGTGTGCTGTGCAAACAGACTATTAAATAAAGAGTTACATACTGAGTTTAGTTAGGAAGGAAAGTCAGCGAATTGTTTTAGGAAAGCAAGGCTATACTTGCATCACTTGCTTTGAGTTCCCACAGCTGGGCAATGTTCAGAGAGCGAAAGTGTGAGACCTATTGGGATGTCGCCAAATCCCTCCCCTCGGGGCGCAGGGAACCCTCTGGAAGAGGAGGTGGAAAGAGCTTGAGAGCCAGGGGAATGGAGAACGCCAAGGAAACAAGGCCTTCTAAACACAGCAGGACTAACACACATTCGAACTCACAGAGACTGAAGCAGCATGTCCAAGGACTGCACAGGTCTGGGTCAGATGGGGTCCCAGCACTGAGAGGGGAAGTGGACACCCTAACCTAGAAACTGTCTCCAGTTGATGACTGCTCACAAATGAGCAATCAGATTTCTCCAAGGGAGTCTCCCTGGGGATGCAAACCACTCTATGGGCAGGCTCCATGCCCAGCAGTAGATGACAAACACAAAATGAACTCAGTGGTGTTTTTGGAGGTTCATTGTTTCATAATCCTTTGTCAGTTTTTTTTTTAACCTTATGGGTCCCTTGCTTATATATTATGCTTTCCTTTTTTTTGTTTTGTTTTTATGGGATTTCTATGTGTGCAAACGTGTGTGTGTGTGTTTCTTTTGTTTTTTTTTCCGCTCTTTTCTTCTGTTTGTTTGGTTTTAGTTTATATTATTATTATTAATTGTTATTATTATTATTGATGCCTACTTATATTCTCATGAAAGAGAGAAGGGTTGCAGATTTGAGTATGTGGGGAAGTGGGGGAGGGGTCTGGGAGAAGTGAGGGAAACCATACTCAGAATATACTGTATGAAAAAAAATCCATTTTCAATATCATTTTTTTGCTAGAATAGTTCAAAGGTGCTGTTTCTTCTGGAACATTCTTTGAGCATGTTTTCCCTGTTCAGTAGTTCCCTTCATATTTGTAACTATTTCAGCATCTGTGATGGTGCTAATTTCATGGAACTTAAATGCAGTACAGAGGAGAGAATTCTAATTAGGGTGAGAGACTTTATTACAAAAATGTGTGCTACGGCTGTATGAAATGAATAAATCAAAACATTATAAACTGGTACTTAGATTTCAAATTTACTTTTACCTGACATTAGAGGACATTTGTGTAAACTATCAGGGAAAAATAAAATAAAAATATGTACTAAAATTCGTTCCATGACAAATCAATCTTGCATATTCCTTTATCACGTAGGAACTTGCTTTGGAAAACGCAGTTATTTCCTAGAATCCTGTGGTGCTTCACTAAGGGACCAATTCTTCCCGTGTGCGAGCAGCAGGTGGCACTGTGTCCCCCCTTTTGCAGGCCTTGGTAAGGGGCTGGGACATGCAACTTCTGCAGAGCAGAGCTGAAGACGAGTAAAGCAGCTGTAGAACTTTGTGAGCAGCTGAAGTAAGAAGATCCTGCACATTTAGAACTTTTACCTCCTGTCATGCAGGTGTTGGTACCCTTCATCATGAGCTTTGCGTGGGTTAAGGCGCTCATCTCTGTAAAGGCACTGGGCGGCCTCTCAGGAGAATGAACCCATGGACGGGCGAAAACACCAAGAAATGAACACCCCTCCCTTTCCTTCTCAAATGTCTGTGTTTATTAAGATTTCTTGTCGCTCTGTCAAGGGATGCAATGGCTGAGGAGTCATGCTTTGAACAAAATTTGTAGTCTGGGTTCAAAGGTGACTGGTTATATTCAATCAGAACGACTTTCTACGTACTGGCTATAAACAACCAAATCTTTTATTTTGCGTTATCAAGATGGTGTTGACTGCGTCCATGCTCACAGCAATCTCTCTCTGCTTTAGCGTTTCAGTTTCAGTCTGCCCTTTTAGCTAAATTTGCATGCGTTGGCTTTGGCAAGCGGATATGGTTAGCTTTTAAAAGGAATTTACAGGCATGCTTTTGTAGTGGGGGCAACAACGTCTGTTAAGTACAATGATCACGCTTTCAGCTAGATAGGATCTTAGGCTCACACAGATGCAGTGGAGGGTCTACCCCCTGCTTCTGGGTGATGAATATAAGAATACACTGGGTGCTATGCTCTGTTTTATTCTAAAACAGGTCCTGGTTATAAATGTCAAGATTCGTTTGTTCCACTGGCATGCTGATCATGGATTTTGGCTACAGGCTGTCATGACATGGCCATACAAACAGTCCTTTGGTTTCCTGCCAGAGTCCCTGGTACCGTTCTGTTTGTCCCTGCTTCCTTCTATTCATTCTGCATTTGACAGTGGTCCCATTGTGCCCAAGTTTGTCTCTTCTTCTCTAGGCTGTGAGGTCACTGGGGATGAAGCCCTTTGCTTCACTCATGGCTGTGTTCTCTGTGTCTTCATAGTGGCCGACATCTCATGAGCACGTGAACGTGTGAAGCTGAATGAATGAGCTTTTGATGGAGACAGCCGGGAACCTAGCAAGGCTGTGTGTCATGGAAAGCTGTCCTTGGGCTCCGAACACAGAGATGGGCTGGATCAGAGATACTCAAAGGAGGGCCTGTGTCAGCAGAGAGGAAAAACCCTCTATGCTGTGAGAATGAGGAGGGTTTGTACATTCAGAGACCCATGTATGGCAGGGAATCCATCCATACGACTGAGCCACAACTTATATTTAGATGGATGGTCCTGGCAGACCATTGCCCTGGCAACCCGTACTTTTGGGGCTTCTAAGGTGCCACATAAACTGTTTTGACATTATATCCTTAGGACAGAACTCACGCTACAGATAACCTGGTAAACCAGTGAAAGGAGGGGCTTCCCAAAGTCTATTTCTACAACCATGATTCATACAGAGAACAAAGGAAGAACCACAAATAACCACCAACGAGCCTAAACAAGTATATTTCTTGTATCTCAAAGTGTTTTCTGGGCGTTTGGCGGTTTCAGATTTCCTCATACACAGAGTGGGAAGACATTGGCAGTCAGGAAATACATCTGCTGGAGATTTCGTATTTCTTCATTTTGAGTAAAGCCAAGAGAAACGTGGCTGCAAGCACCAGTCTTTCCAAGTGAGCAAGAGATGCAGTGACAGTCTCCCTCGGGTTGTACAAGAACTTGGGAGGTGGGGTTGGGGAGCTTTTGCTTTATAGGGAGAGTGGTCCAGCCCCTGTACAGCATGATCACAGCTGACAAGTGCATCATTGTCCAAGTCAGGGCTCAGAGGCAGACAGCCCTGTGACTTCCGGGCCAAGTCCAGGCATTGCCTATCCCTGCAAGTCCAGCACTTAGAGACCTGATATGAAGGAGGCTTGGCTGCCTTGATTCTCACCTTTCCTGTAGCATAAGTGGAGAGAGAGAGAGAGAGAGAGAGAGAGAGAGAGAGAGAGAGAGAGAGAGAGAGAAAACATGCGAGAGCACCTGTTCCACATGTATTGTGGGGACAACAATTGCCTCTCTTCTACCTCTCCCAGGCAGATGTGGTCAGTCATAATCAGGTGAATCAGACATGCTGCCTAGTGGGAGGCCCACAGCGATGTACACATTAAGCTCTGTGCAAAGTACCCGTATGGAGATTGGATATTGTCTCTCGCTAAGATTTCTTCCTCCTACATTATACGCTCATCTCCTTGCATTGAGAATTAAGTGAACTGGTGGTTCTCACCTGTATTTAGTGGATGTGCTGCCCTTCAATGCATTCCTTTAAGTCTTAGACTCACATTTGGATGGGTGAGATGCCACCATTCTGAGAGCAGAGTCCAGCTGAACCAATGTGCCACCTGTCCCAAACTCTTGGTAGTTCCGAGGCATGTTTGCACCAAAGCATGGCTCGGAGATGATGCCTGTATTATTTAGTGGCCCTTACCCTTGTCTCTTCCCTTTTGATTTTTCCCTCTTCCTCCTAACTCGTGCTTAAAATGAGCTTGAATATAATGCGACTCCTTGTGTTAGAGAGAATCAGAGAATTTGAAATATGCCATAGACTCAGGATCCGTGGCTGCTACTTACATGCTGTGGGAATTTGACAAAACACTTGACCTTTCTGTGTGGACTTGGAATTTGAAGTGCCCATGTCACAGTCCAATGTGTCGTCATACGTATGGAGAGGCTTGTGTCAGTTGATTGACAGGAGCTACCTGCTGTGTCCCATTTTGCTTGTTAGTCTCCTGTTCTTCATCCAAGAATGTGGTGACCACGAAAAGCAAGTTAGCTTTCGCGTTCATGGGAAGATTTCCTCTAAAGGAGAGGTTATTTTGAGTCTCTTCTTCTGACTGGGTTCCCAGTCAGGAGCTGGGCTGAGAGACCCTTCATCAGAACATTGTTATGAGCACCGCCTCCCCTGGACCCTTCCATCCCAAGGAAAGGAGGATTGGATGGGGTCCTGGGTCAAAGGAGTTCTAAGGAACAGCTGGGCTCCAAGGCAGAGCTTTTAGATGCTGGGGCGGCTGCTCACATCTGGGGATCCCACTCCCCTCCCTGGTTGCCTTCCTTCCCTGTTCGTCATTGAGGTTTGTGTCATTCAACAGGTTGTGGCTACAGCCAGTATGGTCCAACTGGAAGAATTCATGCCCTTCAGTGCCTCAGAACTTAACCTCTGAACCGAGACATGAGTGAGCAAGATCTGTCAATAAAACTACGACAGCATGCCCCAGGACTATGCCAAGGGCTCACACTGCCCACGAGTATGGCTTAGGGAAGATTTTGCTCTTGGTAGCTTTCTCTCTGTTCTTCTCTCTCTCTCTCTCTCTCTCT
>CABHPQ010169206.1:21527-46964 GCA_902168405.1 Peromyscus aztecus
CTCTCTCTCTCTCTCTCTCTCTCTCTCTCTGAGACAGGGTTTCTGTATAGCCCTGGCTATCCTGGAACTCCCTCTGTAGACCAGGCTGGCCTTGAACAGAGATTTGCCTGCCTCTGCCTCTTGAGTACTGGGATTAAAGGTATGCGCCACCACCACTTGACGGTTCTTTTCCTTTACATCATCTTTCCAGAGATTGGTGAAATTATAAGAGCTGAGAAGACAAGAGGTGTGGACCCACAGGAAGGGCCACCAGCTCTGGGTTAAGTCCTGGTGCACAGTTTAGCAGAGGTGTTGGCAGGTACTTAGAATACTCATGGGGAGACTGACTGTTCCTGCCATCTCCTCCCCTGGGGGCTGGCTGGCTGGAGCATGAGGGTGGTGGTGGCAAGCCGGCTATCTCCTTTATCTATCTATCTATCTATCTATCTATCTATCTATCTATCTATCTACTTATTTATTTATTTATTTAATTTATTTGTTTGTTTATTTATTAATCTGGCTACCTCGAGATCCTTATTCACACTTCATTCATCACAAGTTGAAGTGGGCATTCAGACTGAATAGCAATGTGCAAGAACCAACAAGACTCGAACCCGGGCAGTGCAACTCAGCTCAGCAGTTTCTAAGGACCATCTCAATCCTTACAGCCATCCTTTGGTAGCAGTGATTATTCCATTTTGTAGGTGAGGGAGCTGAGCTGTAGGTAGTTGCCCAGCCTACACAGCCAGTATGGGGCAGATGCACACTGTCGGTCACAGGCTCCATCCTAAAAGAGCTAGCTGCCCAAGAGAGACTGCAGGGCACACCCTGCTGCATAAACCACTGTAACGCAGACGCACACAGAGTCAGGAGCACCCTGCAGTGCAAGGCTGCGTGAGCAGTGAGTGGACAATACCTTGAACCTCCTCATGGTCTGCACT
Organism: Peromyscus aztecus; assembly: GCA_902168405.1. Taxonomy (NCBI): domain Eukaryota; kingdom Metazoa; phylum Chordata; class Mammalia; order Rodentia; family Cricetidae; genus Peromyscus; species Peromyscus aztecus. The sequence goes on from CABHPQ010169206.1 coordinate 22,448, forward strand.
GGTGTCCACCGGCTTGCAGGAAGCCTGCTCCCTCACTTCCTGCTTTGACGGTAGTCCAACCTGTGCATGTCAGGAGGTTCTCTGTGACCCTTCTCCCCCTAATGTTGGGAACTGTAGGGAACTGGGCTGTATTCTCTGCAGCTGACTAGCAGGAAATAGGCAGAAGCCGAGGAAACCTCAGAAAGTCAAATGTAGGGAGGCAGATACCAAGACTTTCCAGCATCCTATGTGTGAATATTTTCATGGATTTCTCTAGGACTTCCCTCTGACTGATCTCCACTGAAACTCATTCTGGAAATGGGTTTGAAATGTTTGGCCACTTTCCTAGGTAGGCTTACACAAACAATGCGTTAGAATAGCAGTAAAAAAATGAATACTTAGGCAGAATTGTGTCAACTAACAGGATTTTGTTTGTCTCAAACATTTACATACTTGCTTCTTTTTTTTTTCCCCCTTCAAATAAGAGATGAATCAGATTGGTTGAAGACAACTGCTGTTTAAATGAAAGCCTGCCAGCCAGCTGGAGTATTTGAAAGATTTACCTGTCCTCATCCTCAATGTGGGACTGACTTAAATAAGAAAATTAGGGGGTTGAGTCCAAGAATTCATTCTTTAAAAGTACCTCAGGTATTTTTTTTTTTTTAAATGCCAACTAAAGTTTGAGTACTAACTACTGCCTGATTAGTAAGTGCAACTTAGAGGGGGTTAATAAGCCCCGTGGCCTATATAAAGACCTGGCCCATCCATTTCAAGGACATGCATTTATTCTGTGGTAGACAGGAAAGGTCAGAGAAGTCCAGCTGTATGGTGTTAGCATTCCCGGAATTCTGAAGTCTCCTGCTTGACCTTCAAGGTTTGAGGTTCTACCATGAGTCCATACAATAAACTCCCTGAGAGAAATTTTGGAGAGAAATTCTGTGTGTTCTGAGGTGGTAGGAGTGCGCTTCTAACCCAGACCAATATGAGCCCTAAATTCAAGAGTGATTGAGCAAGGTGAGCAGGGACACAGGGATCAAGAGCCATAGGAATGTGCTACCAGGTCCTGGACTGAGGTTGGTGCATCCTTGTTGGGTGCCAGACACCAAAGTGAACTCAAAAGTCCAGGAAAGGGCCAGGCTGCCCTTTTATGGAAATTGTGGTTAGGCCAGAACCTTTCCTCACAGTGGAAAAACACAGGAATGCCCTGCTGTGATGGGAAACCACAGAGGGTTGTGATTTGCATGTGTCCACAGGCGTCTGTTCAGCTCATTGAGCTGATAAAATGGATTTTCTCACTGCATTGACTGCTTGTCACACAAAATTGCAGAGCTGATAGGCTGGCTCAGCGTCTTGCAGATATGGCCACAAACTCCAATGACTCGATCACATCCTAAAAAATAAATTTTAGAAACTAAGTTTGTATTAAGCTGCTGGCTCCCAGCCATGTGAAAGGAGGCTGGGGAGTGCCAGGAACAAAGTTCTTACCTACAGCTGACAAACGTGTGCAGTAGATCGGTTTTAGGTAACAGACAACTTGATTGAACTTGGTATGCTTTGACCGAGAATCACAGCAACAATAACTAAAGACATTGCAAATGTAGTCTCTGCTTTGCATTTGGTAGGTCAGCAGTTTGTTTCTTTCCTCTCTGCTTTAACTGTCTTCACATTTTGGAGTTATTGTAAAATTAACTGAAGGTTGGGACCAAATTTAAAGGGGCCTTCGGCACTCATCAAGCAAATGATTTTTCCATAAAACAGTGTTCCTGCTTGAACTGCTAGAAACTATTTGCAGTTTTCAAAGTCGACGCAGAAAATAAATACACTCTGCTTTCAAGTAGGATTTGCATGATGGGAACTACAAACGTTGCTTGCACCACTCATATAGCATTAGAGAAATCCCTGCCATTAGGAAATGTTATCTTATGTAAAAAGTTGATAATAGGATACAAAGATGCTAATATGGGTAGGTGATGAGCTGATAATGGGAAGCTTTTTCATATCAGTGATTTTCATTTGTCACCAGCAAAGCTGCTCTCCCTAATATGATATTATAATAAAATCCAGGCAGACAGTCAGTTGGTAAAATTTATGATGCAAAAGAAAAGTCAATAGCATTATAAATCTTATAATATGATTATATTTCAGCTGTCAGTGTTCTTGGCTGGGAAATCTTCAGTTCCCCTATCTTGGCCCTATTTACTTTAGTGATAACTAAGCAAAGAGATGAAGATTTAAATCTTTATCTTAAGGATAACTTTAATGAGTGGCAGTTGATTCCATACCGCCCATTGGCTACAGATTTACCACATTGGCCTAAACTCCTATCCAATTAAGCACACATTTAAATGCAAGTAGTTGGTAGGATAGAACCAGCAGAAGGTAGTTTGGAGGGATGTAACCCACGTTTCCTCTGATACGATGCTTTTAAGCAATACATGGCTCTCTAAGCCTGAGGGATAGCTTTTGAGTTTCACTAGAGGATTGCCAAAAGCCTGTATGTAGCACTTGGGAGGTCCTTTTCCCCAATGAAAATGGCGTCTAGCCAATGAGGACTTTTGAAAAACCATCTCTCTGGAGGGAAGAGGGACTCCAAAGCAATGCAATTTAGCAGAGCCACAAAGTCATTCACTACAGCATAAGGATTTTAATTGAGACTTGTCTGACAGCATAACTCGAGCTCTTAATCATTTTGTGAGATGGTTTATACGTTTTTATGGCATGCTTGGAAAATTAGTGAATGAAATGTGCTGGAAGTTCGTCTAGCCTTTCAATATGTTTGTATTTTATCCACTGCACAGAGGAAAACACATGCATAATAGCAACACACCCACGGAGCGGTCACAGGGTCTACATCCTTCTCCATGAGGCACAGGTTGACCCTGTGAGGCACAGGTTGACCCCGTGAGGTTTCTGACCCATAGGATGACACTGCATGGTTTCAAAGTGGAGGCCATGAGAAGCCTTCCTGATTCTCCAGTCCGTCAAATACTCCATTACTGGGGACTACTTTTTGCAGTCCAGCTGCTGTGAGAAGCCCCTTCTACACAGCGGACTGTGTGGAGGCAAAATACCCCTTGCTCAGATAAACCTCCCTGCTAAGAGCCAATAGCGGGCAGCCAAGTGAAAACAGTGTCTTGTATATTCCAGCTCAACCAAATCCAGATAACTCCAGTAGTTTTCAGTCAGTGCTATATGACCTGTGTGGTTGCTGCCGGCCCACTGAATTAGGAGAGAGTTCATTTATTTTATGTCTCTAAATCTTGAAGATTTAGATACCATAGATACCAAAACACATATCTATGTGATAGAATACTTTGGTAACCAGCATTTGTTTAAGGCTCCCAGGCTATGACCTTGTATCCCCGTGAAGAGCGATTTGGGACCTGAGACCTTCATGGAATGCTTTCTAGAGTGATTCAGTCATTCCTGCTGATGACTTGCCTTCCAGCCTTGTGCAGGCAGTATTCTCAGCTCATGGGGGAAGGAAGACCCTTGTGAGGTGCCATGGGAAGTTGAGTTAAACTGCGAGTGCATACATACATAAACACAGACACACAAACACACGCTGTTTGGATGGCCTCGAATGAACACTATGTATGTGAGTGGCATTTGAAAGTAGTAAGCCATTGGATTTCTTCTTCCAGAGACATCAGACCACATGATGTTTCAGTAAGTGCCTTCCACGGGCTTCTGAGTTGTCCCAGTTTATGCCTGTAATTAACATGCGATTTCAGAATACAATACATAAAAACCAAGGTGTAGCCACCTACGTACGATATTATTAAAAGAGTGCATATAATCATTATCTAGCAATCAGAATATCGAACAAGACACTTGATTATAATTGGTGCTATGTTTTAAATAGCTCTCTCCTTGCCATACTGACTTACTTATATAAAATATTTTAAAACTTTTTTTTTCTAAAAAAAAAAAAAAAAAAAAAATGACCCGCAGCTTTGTTTTGGTTAAGTCTTTTGGTTTTAATGATAGCACCTATTTATTGAGCGCATGTGTGCCCTTCACTGTGGCAGATCTTTATACAACCCTGCAGGGTAGTTATCACTTTGCCCTTATGATGGAGAGACTGCAGCCTAGGGGCTTAAATCATTCGCTCAAGGTTACTCAGTAAATGCAGAAGCAGGGTTGGTTCGCCGGTCCAAACGTGATTCCCAGCCATATTCTCTTTCTCTCTGCCTGTGCCTTTACCTGTTATTGCCCTTCTAAAAGGCTTGTGATTCAAAAGGCAATTTGTAATGAAGAGCCAGAGTGGAATTGGTGTTTTAAAGGCACTGCCTGCCCTTTCAGGTATAAAACATTTTGTTAGAAGCAATAACAGCATAATTATAGCAAATGTCTCTACCTTGACTGTCACCGTTGTGCACGGTCTAGGTTATGGGTTCGAAATTTCACTGATTATTGGTGCATAATTGGCTTCCTGTAGATGATAAATGTATTACTGATTGATTATCATGGCTCGGTCATATCTGAAATGTCAAAGTAGAAAATTGAATTGTCTTATTATCGCATGTTCTCATTCAAGCACCAGATAAATATTACAAATGATGATTTTCTATCGAGCACCATATAAAGAATTTATGGAATATTAATAATACTGTTATCCACAACCTTCATGCTTGGTGAATGACCCCAAACTGAAATCATGTTTGACTTTTGAGGAATAAACCTTACAAATGATCTGCTTTGACCTACTCTTTTGCTGCCTAGAGTATTACAGGATAAATATTCCTAAGGACAATCCTTACCTCCATTAGCAAGAATTGGACATTTATGACTGCTTAATGTTGCTTTTCCTTTGCCTCATCCTCTTGCTGCCCATATTTTTAAACTCCCTGGCAAGGTAACCACTGTGCTAAAAATCCCATCTTCCCAGACCACCATAGGATTGTGAGAGATTGAGGCCCAGTTCCCAGCTCTCAACATGGCCGATGTCTGATGGATTTAAATAAGCCCCCTGCAAAACCCACTTTCTGTCCTGTTTTTCTTTTTCCTGTTTTCTTCCGGTTCTAAGCTCTCTGCTCTTTCCAGGGTGGGGTCCTATTTCTAGAAACTGGATAAGAGGAATCTAGAAGGGAAGTCTTTGAGAGAGATTCTGGTGAGATCTCTCAGCATGGGAGAGTGAGACTGCTTGCTGCCTTGATGAGCTTAAAGGAATCTTCAGGTTATTAACTACACCAACTGTTGTCTGTAGACTGAGTTGAGCACATAATCAAGTGCTTGTTAGGCCAATATAGAATATACAGGTATATGTATTTGATAAAATGCAAGTCATTTCAAGATAATATCGGTTATATAATACCTTTCAATATATATATATATATCTTTTTATTTTATGTGTATGAGAGCTTGTCCACATGTATATCTGTATACCACATGTCTGTGGGTGCCCATGAAGGTTAGAAGAAGGTGTCTAATCCCCTCAAACTGGAGTTACAGGCAGTTGTGAGCCACCATGTGGGTTCTAGGGACTGGACCTGGGTCCTCTGCAAAAGCAGCAAGTACTCCTAACCACTGAGACATCGCTCCAGTTCCCAATATATTTATATTTAAAAGTAACAAAATGATAATATGATAGGGGATATTTCTTAAATTTCAAATGAAATTTATTAAAAACTTATACATCATAATGTTGGACTTCTGATGCTTCAGGACCTTAAGTATCCATTATTAGATGATTATAAAATTAAAATGTAAAAGAGGATGCATGGACTTCTTTTTCCTTCTGGCTTTGCTAGGGTCATTGCCTGGGCCAAGGATCCATTTTCTCAGTGATGGTTTGGATTGCTCTGGAGAGGCAGAAAGGCTGCCAGGAGGATGTAGTTCATTCTCACTGATTCTTCCATGGATAAAACTATTGAAGAAAACTCCTATTCAAGTGTGTTTCTGATTCCCCTGGTCATGCTTGCATAGAAGCTCCATGCTACAGTTTGAATCAGAAATGTCCCGCACAGGCTCATGTGTTCAAGGCTTGACCCTCACCTGGTGGTGCTAATTTTGAAAAGACTTCAGAGCCTGTAGAAAGTGGAGCTTAGCTGGAGGAAGTAGCCCCAGGGGAGGGTTCTTACTGGAGGGTGCCTATCTGTACTCACTTCCGGTCTCACTCCCTGCTTCTTGTCTGCTCTGATGAGAATAATTTCCTTGGTACGTGCCTCTCCCATAATGATATTCTGTTGAAATACACGGGACCAGACAACTTTGGGATGAAACCCTCTGAACCATAATTGAAAACCAGTCTTTCCTCCCTTGTTTCTGTTGGGTACTGTGGTCACAGTGTCCCAAAATAACTTCAAAGCGCTCCCGATATGGTTTCAGGACTAGCTTCATCATTCTTTTCCCAACTGTCATGCTCTCTTTCGTTATAGACTCCGTCAACAGTAGGTGCTCAATAAGTGTTCATTAGTGATGAAGGGACTACTGTACTGTAGGCACACCATCACCAGGGTATCATGGGTAATCAAGCTCTTATTCAGGGTGATAACTCTGAAGAAAATGGAGTCTCTTTGGGTTACAAAGAAAAGGAAATCAGCGCTCTAATAAGTGTCATTGAAAAGGTATCTTTTCTGCTCCTCTTGGTTAGTAAAAATCAGAATATATTCTAATTTGAATTTTCCACCTGACTCTTAGAAGTAGTTTTGTTCAGAACTTGACACATAAGGCAGCCATTTTTCCTTCCTTGTACACAGGTGTGTTTGTAAAGGACATGCCAGGGGGTGTGGCTTATCTTTGACTCATAAATATGCAGTAGACACGAACTTGAAATAAGTGGGGTTCTTTCTGAGTTGACGTGTGTTCTTGTTCTCTCTCTCTCTCTGCTTTGAATATGTTTCTTCAGTTATTTCAGTTACAAACATTAAGCACCAAAACATTGTTATTTCCACAGGTAAGCCATACTGTGGAAAACCCAGCTTTGGTTGACTAAGAGCCATTAGACATTTTTAGAAAAGTGTTCTCTCTCTCTCTCTCTCTCTCTCTCTCCTTTTAACTTATTCTCCTTTCATACGATACATCCCAATCTCAGCCTTCCCTCCTTCCACTTCTCCCAGTGCCCCACCTCCAACTCTTCTTTCCCCTAGATCCACTTCTGTTTCTCTTCAGAAAAGAGCAGGCTTCCTAGGGATATCAACCACACGCAGCATAACAAGGTACAATAAGACTAGCCATGAACCCTCATATCAAGGCTGGATGAGGCAACCCAGTAGGAGGAAAAGGGTCCCAAGAGCAGGCAAAAGAATCAGAGACACCCCCACTCTCACTGTTAGGAATCCCAGAAAAACCCCATGCTAACAACCATAGCATATACACAGAGAGCTTAGAACTGACTCATACAGGCTTCGTGATTGCTGCCTCAGTCTCTATGAACCCTGCTTAGTTGATGTCTGGGGGCAGCGTCTCCTGGTGTCCTCGACCCCTCTGGCTCCTACAATCCTTCCTCCCCCTCTTCTGTAGGGTTCCCTGAGCTCTGCCTAATGTTAGGCTGTGGGTCTCTCTATAGCTGCTCCAGTCTGCTTTCCCTTGACCTCTTCTTGGTGTGTAGATGGCTGCCTGACAACTGTGTTCTCACAAGATCTTTCCACTGTGTGTGCACATGTCTGGTGTTGATGAGTCTCAGTTTTCTCTTCTTGTTAGGGTCTCCATCAGACAGGATAAGAGCCTATCCTAAGGGTCTCATTTTGTCTTAATTATCTCTTTAAAGACCCTATTTTCAAACACAGTCACATTCTTTAGTACTGGGGATTAGGGCTTTGATATATGCATTTTTTGAGAGACACAATTCAGCCTGTAACAGTGCGTGCTTAAAATAGCTCAGTTATGCTGAATGTGAAATGCTGATCAAAACATTAGGAATGTTCTATAAATATGTGTCTCATATTAGGGAGATTTAATGGAAATTAATTTCAGGATTTATCGGGTTTGACTACCATAATTTCCAGGTGTCCTGCATGTAAGCCGATGATAACTATGTTGCCTGCCTAATCACAGGTCATGACCCATCTGATATTTTAAAATAACATTTATTTTATGCAGTTAATTCTCACATGTGTGGGAGACCAATAAGGCTTAGCCACCCACCCAGCTCGCCTCCCTCCCTCCAGGTGGCACCTCAGCAGGTGTGAATCAAATTAGCAATTTGTGATGGAGCTGAATGTAATCAATTACACAATTTGGAGCCATTCAAATATAATTCATTGAATTATATCATGAAGCATTAAAGAAAAAAAAAAGGCAGGAACAAAGGCTTCCCTGGGAAATGCTCCGATGAGTGAAGTCTTCAGAGTCCTCCAGAGCGCATGTGACAGCCAAGGGTCTTTTAACCAGGGCTCAGCATTCTCACTGGAAAGTTGTGACAATTGTGACCACTCAAATGGGATGAGAAAAGGAGACACGGTCCTCTGTGAGGGACAGCAAGGGACCCAAAGACTGTGCTCTTTTCTTTTTGGCAGAAGCCCCAGGATTTAGAGCTATATTGGAAAATGTAGGGACTCATTAAACACTAAAAGTAAACAGTGAGTAAATGAAGACACCAAAAGGACCCCATGGAGTTGGAAAGGGTGGTTTCCATGGACGAAGGTTGTGGTTCTCATTCTGTGTTCTCAATCATCTGGGAGACTTAAAAACACCAGCGTTAGGCTTCCACACTTGCAGAGTCTGGCCTCCTGGTTTGCGTTTGGTCCCTAACGTTGACATTTCTTTTTCTGTGACATGTACACTCTTCTAACACAGGTTTAATCAGTACACATCTAACCTTAGGCTGTTTCTATTCAGTGACTAATACAGTGTCATAGTTTTGTTTATAATTTGCTCCTTCCTCCAATATGTAGTTTTCAGAGGAGAGATTTTTTTGTTCCGTTCCTTGTTGCTTCTCAAGTGCTTAGAACATATCTTCATAATGTAGTCTTCTTTTTAGGATGAGAGGGAACGCTTCCTTATCTTTTAAAACTTTAGCATACATTGCTTATAAATGATAACAGGGTCATCGTGACATGTTCGTACACATGTACAATGTTTTCATAGTCACATCTCTCTTACCCTCTCTTGTTTCCCCCTCCTGTTTATCTCCTTCCATTCTGACCAGCCCTCTTCTACTTTTCTATCTTTTCCATTGAGTTATTTCTTCAGCGTTTTTTAGCAAGCATGTTCATGGGAGTGTGTTTACAGGGACATAAATAGTAGATTCTTTTAAAGAATTTTTTTTTTTGTTCACATTTTACTTTTCCAAGATGATTCTTCATCCGAATTAGCTTGGGTTTGAAAAGAGTACTCCCAAGTTCCCACTTACTGAGAAACCGAGTGCTTAAGCACTTCTCCCTTCCCTAATTTCTTCATTTACATCTTCTTTTCTTTTTGAAACTATAATATAAATCACTCTATTTCTACCTTCCCTTTCTTCCCTCCAAACCCTCCCATATATCCCTTCTTGCTGTCTTTCATGGCCTCTCTTTTCATTAATTGTTATGTGAATATATGTATAGGTGTATACATAAATATTCCTAAATACAACCTGCTCAGTCAGTATAACGTTACTCATATATATGTTTTCAGAGTTTATCATTTGGTATTGGATAACCAGTTGGTGTGCTTTTCCCTGGGGAAGACTATTTCTACGGTCTTAGCATTTCTTAGTTACCTGTAGTTCTTTGTATACGGTTGGGGCCTCGTGGGCTTTCTCCTGTCCACACTGCATGTCTCTTGTTGTCCTTGATCAGTTCATGTTCAGGAAGTCACATTGGTGAGAGTGTACGGGAGTAGCTTCTCACATTCCTAGGAGACACAACCTCACAGCAAACTCTCTGATCCTCTGGCTCTTACAATCTTTCTGCCTCCTCTTCCACAATCTTCCCTGAGCCTTAGATGTGCTAGTGTTTTGTAGATGTATCCATTGAGACTGGGCTTCACAGTTCTGCATTTGGATTGGCTGTGGTTTTCTGCACTGGTCTCTATCTGTTGCACTGAAAAATTTCCTTGATGGGGGCGAGGATCACACTAACTTGTGGGTATAAAGGTAAATGTTTAGAATGTAGTTAGGGATTATGCTGGTTTAGTAAAGTGGTTTTTCCTCTAAGATTCATGACTTCACCAGCTCTGAGTAATTTCCAGTACAAGGCTTGGTTTCCCTCTTGTTGAGCAAGTCTTACGTCCAAGTAGAGAGTGGTTGGTTTCTGCCAATGCATTCACGCCATGCTGGTCATCGTTGTGGTTCACAGATGTCGAAACAGGCTAGGACTGTGGGTTGCCTTCTTTCTTTCGAAGATTTATGGCACCTTCTGACGCTATGAAAGCTAGTCTTCGGGGAAGGGGCATTCAGGTCAGCAATAGCTCAGGGGTCTCTGGGACCTGTTTCTGAAGTGAATGGTGTCTTCAGCAATAGGGACATACCTTCCACCTCTGGAGAGTAACCAAGGGCAACAACAATAGGCTGTATGTTTTGAGAGTCTCTTGGACAGCCCTGGCCAACAACTCAAAAGAGGGTTTCTCATACCTGATCCTGGGTTTTCGTTAGGTGGTCTTTGGCTCTTGGAGGGAGCATTGTCAGCTCAGTTGATAAAATGTTTAATCTATATATTGATACTTATACACAGAATTATGTGTATTATAGGCTTTTCTAAGATAAAAAAATAGGTATGTTTCCTTCTGACTTTCTCAGACATCTTTGCAGTTAATTATTTTCTCCCCTTCCTCCTTATTCTCTATCTCCCTCCCCTCCATAAAGAGCCCCCCTTTCTTATTTTCCTACCAAATCACTTGTACCCAGCTTTTACATTCTGTCTCTCCCCAAAGCCTCTGCCTCACCAATAGTTCTTTTTTACTTTCCTGGTTTCTGTAGTGACTACACGCAATGTACTCGTATTTGAAGATTTAGAGCCAGGAGCCTCCAAGAAGAGAGAACTTGCAATATTTGTCTTTCTGGACCTGGGTTATCTCAGTCAGTGCGATCATTTCCAGTTCCATCCATTTACCTGCAAATTTCAGGATTTAATTTTTCTTTAGAGACGAGTAGTATCCCATGGTGTATGTATATGTACCTCATTTCCATTCCTTACTCATTGTAATGTTGAAGAACATTTAGGCTGTTTCCAATCCCTAGCTATGGTGACTGTAATGAAGTAATGAAGACGGCTGAGGAAGTGTCTGTGGGGTAGGACGCCATGTCCTTTGGGTATGTGTCAAGGAGAAGTAGAGCTGGGTCCTATAGTAGGGTTTTTTTTTTTTGTTTTTTTTTTTTATCCTTTTGAGAATTCTCCACACTGATTTCCACAGTGGCTGCACCAGTTTGCAATTGCACCAACATTCACTGAGGTTCACTTTTCCCCACACCCCCAGCATTGGTTGTTGGTGGTTTTGCCGATCTTTGCCTGTTTGACTGTAGCAAGATGAAATTTCAAAGTTGTTTTGATTTGTATGTCCCTAATTGCTAGGGACAAAGAACACTTACTTCTTGAGCTATTTCTTAGCTATTTCCCCCCTTCTTTTGACACCTCTATATTTAGGTCCTACACCCATTTGTCGAATGGGTCATTTTTTTTTTTTTTTTGGACTTTTTCTCTTTGAGTTCTTTGTATTTTCTGTATAGAAATCTTCTGCCAGATGTATCGCTGGCCCAGATTCTCTCTCATTCTTGGGCTTCTTCTTCACTCGATTGTTTCTTTAGCTGTGTAGAAGCTTTTTAGTTATATGAACCCCACTTGTCAGATGTTGGCTTTAATTCTCAGGGAAATGGATAGGAAGTCCTTTCCTACACCTTAAATGTGTAGGGCACTGCCTATGTTTTCTTCTAGCAGTTTCATTGTTCAGGTTTAGGTCTCTGATCCATTTGGGCTTAGTTTTGTGCAAGGTGATAGATAGGGGTCTAATTTCACTATTCTGTATGTAGACATCCAGTTTTCCAGGTACCACTTGTTGAAGATGCGTTCATTGATCGTATGCTTTGACATCATTGTCAAATATTCAGTGGCTGAAATTATGTGTGCCCATTTTTTGATCTTTGATTTTGTTCCATTGGTCAACACATCTATTTTTGTGCCAATACTATATTGTTTTTATTACTGCAATGGTAATCCAGCATTGTTCAGGGTTGGTTTGGCTATCTGGGATCATTTGTGGTTCCATATGAATTTCAGGATAGTTCTTTTTTTCTATTTCTGCAAAGAATGAAATGGGAATTTCAATGGAGATTACATCGAGCCTATAAATAGCTTTTGGTTAAACGGTCTTTTCACAATCTCCCAATCCGTGTCCTTTGGCTGTCTTTTCATTTTACAGTGTCTTTCTTTTTTTCTTTCTTCAGAGGTTTAAAGTCTCTTTGTAGAGGTGACTTTCATTTTCTTGCTGTACGGGCTGGTTTTGTGTGTCAACTTCATATGAGTTAGAGTCATCAGAGGAAGGAGCCTCAGTTGAGGAAATGCCTCCATGAGATCCAGCTGTAATGGAGGAGGGCCCAGCCCATGGTGGGTGGGGCTGTCCCTGGGCTGATGGTCCTGGGTTCTCTAAGAAGGTGGGCTGAGCAAGCCATTGGAAGCAAGCCGGTAAGCAGCACCCCTCCATGGCCTCTGCCTCAGCTCCTGCCTCAAGGATCCTTCCACTGTTTGAGTTCCTGTCCTGACTTCCTTCAGTGAAGAACAGTAATGTGGAAGTGTACCCCAAATAAACCCTTTCCTTTCCAACTTGCTTTTTGGTCATGGTGTTTTGTCATAGCAATAGAAACCCTAACTAAGACAGTTGCTTATTCCTAGATATTTTATTTTCTTTGTGGCTATTGTGAGTGGGAGTGTGTCTATGATCTTCTTCTCTATATGTTTGTTGGTGTATAGGAAAGCTGTTGGTTTGTGCAAGTTGATTGTGTATTCTGCCACAGTGCTGAATTTGTTTATCATTTCCAGAAGTTTTCCAGTAGAATTTTTGGGTTCTCTAATATATAGTGTCATCTCATCTGCAAACAGGGATAATTTGGCTTCTTTCTCTATTTATGTATTATCAATTTTCTTCTCCTGCCTTATTGCTCCAGCTAGTACTTCAAGCACAATATTGAAAAGGAGTGGGGATAGTGGACACCCCTGTCTTATTCCTATCTTCAGAGGGGTTGCCTCAAGTTTTCCTCCATTAAGCATGATGTTGGCTGTGGGTTTCTTGTATAAAGCTTTTATTATTATGTTGAGGTATATTCTCTCCAGTCTTACACTCTCTAAAAATTTTTATTATGAAGGCATGTTGGAGTTTGTCAAAGGCTTTTTCTGCATTTATTGAGATGATTGTATGATTTTTTTTTGTTTTGGTTTTTCGAGACAGGGTTTCTCTGTGTAGCTTTGTGCCTTTCCTAGATCTCGCTCTGTAGACCAGGCTGGCCTCGAACTCACAAAGATCTGCCTGCCTCTGCCTCCCAAGTGCTGGGATTAAAGGTGTGTGCCACCACTGCCTGGCTGATTGTGTGATTTTTGTCTTTAAGTCCATTTTTTTTTTTTTTTGGTTTGTTGCATTTATTGACCTGCACATATTGAACCATCCCTGCATTCCTGGTCATGATGTATAATCTTTTTGATGTATTTCTGTATTCTGTTTTCAAGCATTTTATTGAACATTTTTGAGTGTTTTGTTTCTTGCTCCATTCAGTTAGTCTGTGTCTTTTGAATGGAGAATTGAGGTCATTTACATTTAATGCTATCATTGAACTGTTTTTGTTAATTGTGGTCATTGTGTTGTTGGTTTTTGGTGGTATTGTTTGTGTTCTCAGTGGTATTTTGTGTTTTAACAATTCTGGCTTTGTATTTCTTTCCATGGTCTCTCTGCTATGCTCATTCCTCTGTTTAGCCCCAAATATTGCTTCCTATATTTTCTTTAGGTTGGGATTGTTGGATATAAAAATTTTAAAACTGCTTATATTATGGAAAGTTTTCTCTCTCCAATTTTGACAGATAGTTTTGCTTGAGCATATTAGCCTAGACTGGTCATGATAGTCAATCTGAATGTATTGCTATAGGTTCTTCTGGCTTTCAAAGTTTCTATTGAGAAATCAAATGTTATTCTGGTATGTGTTCCTTTATATATGATATATGATATATTATATCTACATACCAACTTGGTCTCCACAGCCTCATCAGTACCAGCAGAACGTACACATGGCTGATGTACCTAGACACCTTGTAGTGGTTTGAGTAAGAATGGCCCCCATAGGCTCATATATTTGACTGCTTAGTCACCAGGGAGCGGCACTATTTAAAGGGATTTGGAGGTGTGGCTTTGTTGGAGGAAGTGTGTCACTGGGGGTGGGCTTTGAGGGTTCAAAAGCCCATGCCAAGCCCAGAGTCTCTCTTGGCCTATGGGTCAGGATGTAGCTCTCACCTACTGCTTCTGAACCTGCCTGCATGCTACCATCCTCCCCACAATGATAATAATGAATCAAACCTCTGAACTGTAAGCAAGCTCCCTATTAACTGCTTTCTTTTGTAGGAGTTGCCTTGGTCATGGTGTTTCTTCACAGCAATAGAACAGTGACTAACACAAAGGATCAAACCTGAAACTTCCCACCTGGACCTGCCCCCTACAAGCTACCCCTGTCTCAGCCTCCAGAAAACAGCGTGCTGAGGAGCCTCAGGGTTATGTCTTGATTTCACAGCTAGTTTATAGAGTCTGTTGCATCTCTGTAGCCAACCCTTCTTCAAACTCCAGGATAGCCTCGGAGGCTGCAGACACCTGTAGGGAACAAGTAGAGTTCTAGAGGGACAATCAGCTGGTCTCTAAAGCAGACCCAGCCCTGGCCTGAGTTTTAAAAGATTCAGCTTCTCAGCTTGGTGTTGAGGTCCCTTTGTAGGGGCATCTCCAGACGTACCTTGGAATGCACGTGAATTCTCCTGTTTCTTTTTTTTCCCAGTGCCCATCTCTCAGATGCCTTGGGTGTCTCTTAAACTACTGCTTTGACTGCCTGAAAGTTCATTTTTTTTCCATTCTTATCCAACATTTCAAAGGCTATGTGCAATATCACTTTTCTCTTGCTTTTTTTCTCTCTCTCATTCTCTTGTTCTCGCTCTCCCTCTCTCCCCCTCTCTTTCCCACTCTATTGCTCTCTCTTCTCTCTCTTGTATGCTCTCTCACACATGCTGTCACTCTCCTGTCTCTCTATCTCTCTTGCTTTCTCACTCTCATATTCTCTCACTCTCTCCAGCTCACTCTTGCTCTCTGTCTTTCTGTTTCTCTCTGTCTCACTGTCTCTTTCTGTAACTCTCTATGTCTCTGTCTCTCTCTCTCCCTCTCTCTCTGCTGGTAGCTAAGCCCAGGGCTTTATACATATACATACAAAGAAATTTTCCTACAACTCACCCACACTCCTGGTCCTGGTCCTATTTTAAAAATTCAATTTAATATTGAATTCTGTGTCCATAATAGGGTATGTGCAGTGTGTGAAGGTACCCTAAGAGGGCCTGGGATCCTCTGGAGCTGGAGTTACAAGCAATTGTGAACCACCTGACATGGGTTCTGGGAACCAAATTTGTGTCCTCTGGAAGCAGAGTAAGTGTTCTTACTCGGTGAGCTACCTCTCTAGTCCCTACCTGTTTTGAAATCTTTCTTAGCTCTCTGGGCTTCAGTCCATGGGCTCCCAGAGCTTTTGATTTGTGGTTAATATTGTCCTCATAGTCCTCACCCTTGTCGTCATCCTCCTCCTCCTCCTCCTCTTCTTTCATGTTCTTGAGGAGGCAGGGTCTTATGTAGTATAGGCGGGCCTGGAACTTGCTCTGCAGGTGAAGATGAATGTGAATTCCTTATCCCCCTGCGTTCTTCTCCTAAGTGCTGGGTTTACATGTGTGTGGCACCATCCTCACCATGCGCTGTCTTCGAACTCACGTTTCATGTGCTCTTCAGCTATTCATTTGTGGGCTCATTCCTCTATTCGTCTGTGTGGTAGTCAGGGGCAAGGTCAAATTTATTCTGAATTATTTCTAGTGCATACTGCATCCTTCTCTCTCTCTCTCTGTGTGTGTGTGTGTGAGAGAGAGAGATAGCCTTTGGGAATCACATTATGGTGGTTTGAATGAGAATGGCTCTCAGAGGCTCAAATATTTGAACACTTAGTCTCCAGTTGGTGGAACTATTTGGGGGAGGATTAGGAGGTGTGGCCTTGTTGGAGGAGGTGTGTCACTGGGGGTGGGCTCTGAGGTTTCAAAAGCCCACACCGTTCCCAGTGTGCTCTCTGCCTCCTGGTTGTGGATCAAGATGCCAGCGTTCAGTTGTTCCTGCTGCCACTGCTTTGCTTCAGCTTCATAGGCCGTAACCCTCTGAAACTGTAAGCCCAAATTAAGTAGCATTTTATTTTATAAGTTGTCTAGTTCATGGTGCCTCATCATAGAAACAGAAAAGTAACTAAGACACACATGATCTTGGAGTCTTTCTTTGGAATGTCATGTGCTTGGATCTAGCATATTTTAAAATGTCCTTGAACACAACCCCATTTTTCCTAAATCCCAAAGGAGTCTCTCCTCCTGAGAACCTAGGTGAACTGTACAGTAATACCAGTAATACCAGTGTTTGCAGAGGATTTACTAGAAATGCAGGTTCATGGACTCCATCCTAGACCCTCATGGTAGTTTGAATGTAATTGGCCCCATAATTCCATAATCCCATAGGGAGTGATCTATGAAGAGGTGTGACCTTGTTGGAGGAAGTGTGGTCTTCTTGGAGCAGGCTAGATGACACATGCCTTTATTCCAGACCTTGAGGCTGGAAGGCACACCCAGGGCACACCTTTAATCTGGGCCACACCTTCCGGTGGAAGTGTGTCACGGTGGGGGCGGGCTTTGAGGTCTTTTTCTCAAGCTTCACTCAGTGTGACAGTTAGTTGACTTCCTGTTGCCTGCAAGATGTAGGACACTCGGCTATTTCTCCAGCACCATGTCTGCCTGCCTGCTGCCATGCTCCCTACCATGATGGACTGAACCACATAATGCAAGCCACCACAATTAAATATTTCCTTCATAAGAGTTGCTGTGGTCATGGTGTCTCTTCACAGCAATAAAAACCCAAACTAAGACAACCCCTTAAATCAGGAACCCTGGAGGAGTGTTAGTGACCTGTGTTTCATACACTCTTCTAGAGGCTGTGAGCTTGGCAGCCTTATCTTGCACTCACTATAGGTATCTCCACGGCTAACAGAGTCAGGGATCTAGACTTGGCAGAGAAATGATGACGACTGGGGTGGACAGAGGAGGGAACCCGTTCTGCAGTGCCTTGTTCTAAGACGGGGGGCTAAGCTGAAATCTCCCCGGAATAATGTGTGCCGTGCCCTTTTCCTGACTTACTGCTGCTATCCCGACAGATCTTTACATCTTGGCATTCTCTTCAAGTGAGCATCCTCTGAGGGGAAACTATGAAGCTGTACCATTTCCAGACGGATGCAATTCATAGGCAAGTGAGACACTAGCTGAGCACCGGCAGGGCTTTGCGTGTTCCCTGTTGTCAAGGCATCGCAGGCTCAGGGTTGTGGAAAGACGGGAGGCGGAACCGGAGCAATGCCGAGCCCCAAGGAGACACGGTGTTGAACTCCTGACAGGCGCCAAGACAGGGAAGTGAATGCTTTAGTATCTTATAAATCATTTGGAGGAAATTATGTTTTATTTATGTTCATTTTTGAATGTATTTGAATTTTTATTGCAGATATTTTTCAAAGACATAGGCACCGAGGCTATCCTGGGGGAACATGAACCTCAAAAGAATGTGGCAGGAGCCGGCAGGATTGGCTGAGGAGGTGAAAATTATTCATTTTAAAGAGCAGTCTGAAAGTGGCTTTCAAGGGGACCCCATCGGAATGAAACTCAAAAGTTTTAAATAGTGACAATGAAACACGCCGGGCTTAAAAAGGCTTCCGTGTGAGTCGGTAACAGCGCACAGGTGAAGCAGAGACACTCGGGCTGTGGAGGAAGAGTTTCGGGGGAACCTCAGTAAAATGGGTCGGTTAATCATGAGAACCAAGTTGCTGGCTAAGTTCGCAACACTCTCCTGCTCCAGTTTTACCAAGCCTGCACTTAGAGTCACTCATTTTGTCACGCTGCCCCCAGCCAAGGGTCCAGCTCTTTCAGATGGGCTCCGTCCCAGCACAGATCACCAAGGCTGTTGGGTGGGCCTGATGGTGCCACCGTTGGCTCTCACGAAAGAAGATCAAAGTAACGTGTGTGTGTATGTGTGTGTGTGTGTGTGTGTGTGTGTGTGTGTGTGTGTGTGTGTGAATGATTCCATTTCATGGGCAGATGAGATTGCTGTAGCCACGGAGATTGGTACTGTTGGGACTAGGAGGGTTCGTTTCTATGACAGGTACATGTTTATTCCTTCTTTAAGAATATGCATGTGATTGTAAGAAGTTGGCCATGGGGGAAATACGTGCTCAATAGTCAAGAGTGGTAAGTAGAAACAAGAAGTGTTTTTTTGTTTTTTGTTTCTTTGGTTTTTTTGTTTTTGTTTTTCCCTCCTTTGTACCACAGACTCAGGGTACAGAAGAGGTCCGAGAGTAAAAGGCACAGGTCGGTACTGGGTGCTGGCACATTTCCCACTTGTAACTTCATAGTGCCCTCTGTTTTGTGACAATGTGATTAAAAAAAAAAAAAGACAATCAGTGCAGGAAGAAAAACAGCACCTTTGGGATGAAAAAGCAAGAGTCAAATAACCTTTTTGTTGGTGAGAACAGTGTTTCAAATTTTAGAAGGCATGCTGGACAACAACCCTACTTATTTATACATAAATTTATAAATTTATTTATTCATAAATGCTGCCATTTCTTTTTGTGGTAATTATGATACAGAGCCAAGGCTGGAGCATGGTGATTGCATTCTGACCAGTTCAGCTTGTACTTCTGCTAGGCGGTAGTGGACTGTCATAATCAACAAACTTGATCTGTACATGCATTTGCGCAACTGTCCAAGAGAGTGAGTGCAAAATATAGCTCATAGGAAAGGAAGTTCAAGCCCAGGGTGTCAAGTTAGAAGTTTTTGACTTTAACGCACATTCAGATCACATGGTGGTGTATGCTGGGGGGAGGGGCTCCATGTTAAAAAACAAACAAACACTGATATCCAGGCCCGACCCAAGAACAATGAAATCAGAGTTGCTGAGCTTAGGGACAGGCAGGGATTGATATTTTCCTTGCAAATTCTCTTGGGGGTTCTAATGAGCTGCTGGGGCTTAGGAATACCACGGCAAGGTCACGCTTGTCTGCTAGGGACAGGTTCTGAGCCATCAAGTCAGATGGGTGTAGTGTATTCAGAATGACTCAGCTCAGCCTCTGAGCCAACCTTTTCAAAGGCCGGTTGTTATCAGCAGGAATGTGCTCTGAGGGGCTCATCATTTCTCAGCACAATCCGTACTTTAGGCTTCTCCATTTCCCGAAGAGTCTTGTCACGGGTCCCACTTTGAAGACAAATACGTAATTCTTAGAAGGCTTCTCACTTAATAGACCACTACACTCGTGTAGTGTGTGTGCTTTGTGATTCCACTTAAGATGTTTGTTATATATATTATAAGTAATAGGAGTGGCAGAGATAGTGTGGAGATGGATAGAAACCTCCGCGGACCGCTCTTTGGTCCTCTCAGAGGACAGCAGCAAGTCATCACTTTGTTTTCAAATAATGCAGTTGGTAATAAGTTTTTGGATGTATGTGAGCTGTAAATCGTTCTGGAAATTGAACTGAAGATACAATATCGTAAATCTCTTCAGTGGTGGGAGAATATTTATAGGGCGAGCAGAGTAATCAGTTATGTGGCTATGCTGTGGCTGACATCTGACTGAATGGGACCTGGTACTGAGGATCTATGGCCACTTAGGAAATTCCTCCAGGTTGATGGCCGTGTCAGTGGGAGGATTGTTTTAATGGGGATAATGAGATGACTCACCCCTGATTGGATGTTTGGGGCAGCGTGGTGGGGAGGGTAAACCTAGGCAGATTCACTGGGAGAGCCCCCACTCCTGGATCCTGGCTGCTGTGTCCTTTGCTCCCCTGAGTCGATGCTTGTTTATTCTGGACGCTCACAATCCTAAGGAAATGCACATTTCATTAGATTTGTTTAGAAACTCATTATCCTCACCATAAATACTTCTGTGTGGGGAGTAATGGGATAGAACCGGGCAGCCAAGTCACCGCCAGCTTTGGGAACTGAACGGTGAAGGCGGTGGTATGGAACGCTCCTAACATTTTTCTTCTGGGCGATGACAATTATTTAAAAGAAAAAAATATCTATAATCGCTCTTTAATGGTTTTTAGGCATTTTACTTTGGTTTGTAGGAAAACACTTTTTCAAGTGAAAGCTGATTTGTGATCTCATCATGGAAGCAGACCTTGGATTGAACACAGAAGAGTGACTCATTTTTTTTTTTTTTTTTTTTTTTTTTTGTCTACTTAGCCTCTGGGGACCACCCCACCCCCAAGTTCCAAGACTTTAGCTGCCCTCTCCAAACCCTGTCCTTCACACACTGGAAGCAAGTGTGGGTGGGTGACAGTGGGTAGTGGCTCTGTTCTTTGCTGCTGCCATCAGACTAGGTCACCCATTGACACAAAAGAACAAGGCTATTATTTCTCACACCTGCAAGTCCTTTCTTCACTCCCCCAACTTTGAATCAACCTTTAAAAAAAGGCAACCTTTCCTCTGGTCCTCTACATGTCTTAAAAGGTCCTATATGGTTTTTCTTAGCACTTATTACCTCCCATTATATAATCTTTCTTTTGTGGTGCTGAGTATCAAAACCCAGGGCCTTGTCCATGCCAGGCAACCCCTCTACCCCTGACTTAGGTCCTTTGCCCTTGCTTTGGTTTTTGATGTAAGGTTGTATGTAATATGTGGCTCAAGATGGCCTTGAACCTGTGATGTTGCCACCTCTACTTTCCAGTGTTCAGATTATAGTCATGCTTCAGCATGCTTGGCTATCGTTTAATTAATTGACTTTGTTACCTGACCTTTCCTGCAACACCTTAGCTTCATGGAGGCAAGGCTTTTACAAAGCTGTTCAGCTGATGTATCCCCAACACGGAGAGCAATGTCTTGCAGAGAACACTTCCCAATGCTTGTTTATGAGTGAATGCATGTTATACAGTCTGATTACAGACAAATGAGTTGGTCCCCATGACCTCTTATTCAACCTATGTTTACCTAGGTGTTCAGAAAGGCTTGCTGTTGGGAAGATGAAAACAATCTTACTAGGAATAGACCTGTGGACTAGACTTTATATTATCTTCATGGAGCTACAATGTAGGCAAAACAATAGGAATTGTAGATTTTAATGCTGTATTTTATATAACATTTTCTTCTGTTAGCACCTGGAAATGATGGTTATTGTGCCTATCAAGATTGTATTATTTATTGCAGTAATAAAGAATCATATTAGTTGCTTCCTATTGGGTTTAGCTATCAGAACAAGGGTAGGAGAGTGGAAGAGAGGGAGAGGAAGAGGCAAGAGGGGGAGAAAGAGAGGAAGAGGAGGAGGAGGAGGAGAGGAGGGGAGGAGCGATAGGGATGAGGCTGGGGAGAGTCTCTTCTCTATAATAGCTGCCATCCTCCTGCAGGGCCAGAGCTCTTCTCTCTCTCAGGCTGTTGAAGCCTCATTAGGTCACAGCTGGGAAGAGCTCTCACTATTGCTGGTCTTCTGAGGTTGCTTGTCCCTATCTGCTTTATGCCTTTGTAATAACTCACAAAATGCTCCTGCAATTGCCCCTTGGACTATGCCACACGTTTCCTGCCAGGATACTGCCCGATGGGCTCCTCTCCAGCTCAAACCCTTTCCCTCTTGGTACACTTCCTGGAGTTCTGATTTCTCCCACGAGACAATGTGCTCCCATTTCTCCATCACTATTCTGGATGCTGGGATATACAGAGACAAACGATGCCCCTTTGAATCTAAGTAGCAAAAGGGGCATTTAGTAATTGCTCACCAGGTGCTGGGGCCTTTTTTTAAAGGCAGTTCTGTGTCATTTTGAGACTGATCCATCCTTAACAGTGGATTTTCTTTTCAAGGTTTCAGATTCTTGTCATTAATTAGGTCTGAAAATATTACACAAAAAAAATCCAGGAAAAAATTTATAAGTGTTAAATAACTTTTTATCACAGCATATTGTTTTAGTTATTTTATTTTATTAGTAGCTAAGCTCCCACTGTGTCTAATTTATAAATTTAACATTATATATATATATATATATATATATATATATATATATGTGGAGGAAATAAAAATATAGATGTTGGAGGTCAGACACTATATGTGACTTGGAATGTATGGCCTGTGAATAAAGGGATATCTTTAATTCATTTATCCCAAACCATAACTTTTTTTTCCAGTGGGGGGTGCTTTCGAGACAGGGTTTCTCTGTGTAACAGCTCTGCTTGGGCTGATACTCACTCTGTAGACCAGACTGGCCTCGAATTCACAGAGATCCTCTCGCCTCTGCCTCCCGAGTGCTGAGATTAAAGACGTGCGCTACCACACCCAGTTTCTAAAGCACAATCTTGTGGTACGGTCTACAGACAGGGAGACAGAATGGTGGAGAGAGTGAGTAACTTGCCTGCCATCATGGGTAGGAATCATCAGAACTGGGACTCTATTGCAGGCGGCCTGGCTCATGCCCGCTCTGGTATCACCCTATCACCTCTAACTAGCTTGGTGTCCTTTGCAGTACCTACCACTAGGAGGTACTGAGAAGGGACTTCTTGGCATGACTTGAGTGGCAGTCTCTTTCATGGAGGGCGGCTGTGACACTGTGTTTCCTGTAGGTTCATCAAAATGCTGCCTTCAGCCCCTTTTAAGAATATATTGGCTGGGTAGCGGTGGCGCACGCCTTTAATCCCAGCACTCGGGAGGCAGAGCCAGGCAGATCTCTGTGAGTTTGAGGCCAGCCTGGTCTACAGAGCAAGATCCAGGACAGGCACCAAAACTACACAGAGAAACTCTGTCTTAGGAAAAAAAAAACCCACAACAAACAAAAACAAAACAAACAAACAAGCAAAAGGAATACACTGGCATTATAGTATTTTGTATTATGTGAAGTGTTCATCCACGGGAGCAGTGGGTGAGAAATAGGTTCTCTTCTCTACTTAGCTGAACTGAACATCTGGTCATATGCCTATGTCTTTATTCCAAAATAGGGACAGCCACCCCTGTGACACAGCTATGCTCTGGACAGAGTTTGCAGCAAGTGTTTAGTTACAACAGAATAACCCCCGACTTGTAATCATTAGTGGGATCTCGGGTAAGGGTTCAACACAGCTATGACTCCTACTGGTGAATCATTCTGTTTGAAATATAATGTACTCAAAAAGCAAAAACTGTAGTTAGAAATCACTGTAATGGCTTTCTTGAAAGCTATCGCTAATTTAGGGCCCAATTAAAACCAGAAATCCAATTATTGCTGAATAACATAATTGCAAGAAAGTAACTTGAATTGCGTGTATGCCAGTAATTAAGGAGGAAGCTTTAAAAACAGAATCCATCTGAACCATTACAAGGACAGGTCAGGATCCTGAACACGGGCTCCAGGGTGGGTCAGAGATTGTGATGCCCCCAAAATTAGTGCTTGCAGGGGCCTAGAAGAGTAGACTAGAGAGCCGCATCTGAGTCTCTATCCTGGGAAGCCTCCAGTACATTAAAAGTAAGCTCTGAAAAAAGCAGACCCAGGGACATAGCCTGTTAGACACTTGGGATGTTACAGAAAACAGCTGGCATCATAAATGTACCTTTTGTGTTTTTACATTTCAGCCTCTGATCAGAGCACTGCGCATGGGCAGCACTGGCTGGGTACATCCAGTATGTCAGTTACAGGCGAGCTCCCTTGGCTGATGCAAGGTCTGGCTGCTAACACTGCTATACCTCTTTTTCTGTCCACATTTTGCAGAGGGTACTAGCAGTATCTATGGTAGAAGCCCAGGCAGGGGATTCATTTTACTTGCAGAGGCTATCTGGTATGTGAACTCTTTAAAAATTTTTTTTATTCATTTTATTTGTATTTATAAAATATATTTTTAATTTGTAAAATGGGGGGTGGTTTGCCGCAACATTTTTGTCCTTTGCTGTTTTGGTGTTAGGGTCTTGCCTTGCTCCTCAGCCTGGTGCCATGAACTCCTGGACTCAAGAGATCCTTCTCCATCAGCCTCCTGAGTAGCTGGGACCACCAGTGTGTGCACCTGGTTGCCTGCGGTCCTCAGATGCCATTTTCCTGGCCATAGAAGTCTGAATTTCTAATTGGTTCCCAGGTGACCGCTGCCCGTTGGTTTGGGGTTTGTAGGAAGCAGAAGAAGCCCTGAGTAAGTGAAGTCCAGAGTGATTGTGTATTGTTGACACGAGCATGGCCATGTTAAGGACTGTAGCGAGAGTTTTTCTGCCTGGCCCACAGTCAGGACAAATCTCTGTCACCTGCCAGTCCCACAGCCGCTCAGACCCAACCAAGCAAACACAGAGACTTATATTGCTTACAAACTGTATGGCCATGGCAGGCTTCTTGCTAACTGTTCTTATATCTTAAATTAATCCATTTCTATAAATCTATACCTTGCCACGTGGCTGTGGCTTACC
>CABHPQ010169207.1:5179-16076 GCA_902168405.1 Peromyscus aztecus
CCCCCCCCCCCCCCCCCCCCCCGCAAAAATAACAGGTGTTATTTAGTAAGCGTCACAATGTTATTCATTAAGTGGTGCTGTTTACTGTGCCAGAAAAGTTTATTAAGGGAAGGGAACAGAAGGAGGTGCTTAGGCCTGTGGGAATGACCATGCAGGAAGAAAAAGGGCAGAGGGCGAGTGAGACCTGCTTTTATAGACTCCCCTCACATGCACATATGGACTTACGTAGCTATGCCACGCATGCACATAGATCGTGTGATCACGCTGTGCATGGATTACGTAGGACATAAGGCCCTGGGATGACTAAGCATCTTACCAGTGAATGCACGGTCATGGGAGAGTGGCTAGGAATTCTTACAGCAGGTTTAGCTGAAGTAGTGCTCAATGACCAGATTCCTGAGGTCTACATCATGTCTTGGCCAAGCAGGAGAGGGTTTGTGGATTGGAGAAATGGCTCAGTGGTTAAGATCACTTTCTACTTTTCCAGAGGACCTTGAGTGGCTTACAACCACCTGTAATTCCAGCTCTAGAGCATCCAGCACCTTTTTCTGACCTCCACAGCACTTTACTAGTGTATACAAATCAAGACACACACACACACACACACAAAACCTTTTTTTTTAAAATATAGGGTTGTGCTATCACAGTTATTTCCTGTTGTATTTACATTAATCTTGTGCTGAAGTTCAAACTATCCTGGGGAAGATTTGAAAACATGTTTCCTGACTTTACCAAACATCCCCAGAGGGACTGGATGTGATGACACACACCAGTAACTCAAGAACTTGGAAGACAGAGAAATGAAGAGCAGGAGTTCAAGGACATCCTCACCTACAAATAAAGTTTAAGGCTAGCCTGAGCTATATGAAACTGTTTCAAAAAACTAAAATTCCTTCTAAGTACTAGGAGCCAATGACTGGTTGTTTTTCTAGAACGCCCAGGGCATTGAGTCTAACTGTTCTTGACTACTTAAATTGAGACATGAATTTTACTGACTTTATTTGTGACTTTTGTTATAATCAAATGTGCTTCAATATGTTCAGTGAAAAATGGCTAAAGAAACTCAAGCAATGATTTCACAGAACCTTGAATTTTCTGCAGGAACTATTGAGTGTATCAAATTCATGTGAAAGAGTTTCATTCCTTCAACTCATGTATACCACTGTGGTGATATATTGTGTACCCTAATAAACTTGCCTGAGGATCGGAGGACAGAGTCAGCCACTAGATTAGACACAGCGCCAGGCAGTGGTGGCACACACCTTTAATCCCAGCACTTGAGATCTCATGCCTTTGCTTGGGAAGCACACATGACTTTAATCCCAGGAAGTAATATGGCAGAGCAGAGAAAGGTATATAAAACATGAAGAAACAGGAACTTGCCCTTTAGGCTGAGGATTTCATAGAGGTAAGAACTAGTGGTGGGCTGTTCTGTTTCTCTGATCTTTCAGCTTTCACTCTGATATCTGGCTCTGGGTTTTTAATTATAAGACCATCTAAGATTCGAACAACATATCACCTCATCTTTATTAGTTACCCTTCTATTGCTGTGATAAAATACCATGACCAAGGCAAGGAAGAGAGGTTTTTCAGGCTTATAGTTCCAGAGGGATAAGAGTCCATCATGGTGGGGAAGTGGTAAGCATTATGGCTGAAGTAGCAAGCTTAGAGCTCACATTTTAAACCAAAAACAGGAAGCAGAGAGTGAACTGGCAATGGTGAGTGGCTTTTAAACCTCAAAAGTTATCCCCAGTGACATGTTTCTTCCAGCAAGGTCCTATCTCCTAAAGCTATGCTAACAGCACCACCAACTGGGGACTGATTACTTAAACATCTCTGAGCCTTTAAGGAATATTCTCAGTCAAACCACTGCACCATCTCAGAAGGAAATAGCCCATTAGTCATTGTCTCTCGTCCTACAACATTGAGGAATGGTCAATAGAATTAGGATTTGTAACTGGGCTCCATAAACTTAACAAAACACAAAGACTGGTATGGTGGCCGATGCCTGAAATCCCAGCACTTTAGAGGTATAGGCAGGAGGATCAAGAAGTCAAAGAGGTCATCTTCAGCTAAATAAACAGTTCAAGGGCAGCCCGGGCTTCCGTGAAACACTAGCTCAAGAAAACTATTATATATAAAAATGCTATATATTAAATTATGTATATATATTAATAAAGCAGTTCTCACTACTAACAGTTTCAAACCATTTTTCCTTTCTAAAGTTGATTCTCTTCCGTTTATTTGTTTATTTTTTGATTTTTTTGGAGATAAGGTTTCTCTGTATCCTTGGCTGTCCTGCAACTCACTCTGTAGACCAGGTTGACCTGAATTCACAAAGATCTACTTGCCTCTGACTCCAGAGTGCTAGGATTAAAGATGTGCACCACCATCAGCTGGCTTCTTTTCTATTTTCCTGTTCAGTTCTGGGACTGGAACTTGATCTTGCTAATGCTAGTGTTTTAGGTAAGCATTCTACTACTGAGCTACCTAAGGTTAACATACCAAACAAAACATTCTTCCTATGGCCAAACTAACCTCACCTTAAGTACATTCTCCCCATTCACATTCCTTGAATTATGGATAGGAGACCTTGTTGTCTGTTACAGAAGAGTGTCACCAAATGATTTGCAAGCTTGTTTTACAGAAGCATAAATTGCTCAGTGGTTTGTTTACCAGATGTCCT
This sequence comes from Peromyscus aztecus, assembly GCA_902168405.1. Classification (NCBI taxonomy): domain Eukaryota; kingdom Metazoa; phylum Chordata; class Mammalia; order Rodentia; family Cricetidae; genus Peromyscus; species Peromyscus aztecus. The sequence goes on from CABHPQ010169207.1 coordinate 7,866, forward strand.
CTGTCAAAGTATGAAAATCTTGATTTTATGAAAACTTGTGAATCAGTTTCTCCCCTGGACTGTCTCCTATCGTATGTGTGTGCTTCCCTTCTATAACATATAATCATAGCTGCTGGGAAAGTTGGATTTGAGGCTTGCCTTCCATCTTCTCAGTTTGTACCCCTTTTTGTTAAAGACAGATCTACTCTGCTGTCACCCCGGCTGGCCTCAAATGTATGATGCTGTACCTCAGCTTCTTGAGTACTGGGATTACATACATCCTCCACCAAACCCTGATTTCTTGGTTCAGTTTCCTCTATGTCAAGTTCTGCATGTTCATTGCACATCCGGCACACATCTGATTTCGGAGTTTGGTAACAATAAGATAGCAAGAAAAGGATAGGCTGTGGACTAATACTTCATTCTCTGTTTGGGGCCCTGTGGGCAGGTTGTACATTGCAAGGAAGTCCCTACCATATGATGTTACTCTGGTGCAGTTATTAGTTTGGGGCTCTCCTTTAGCCTCAAGAAAATGCACTGCGGGTTATGTGAGGTGGCGCAGCTAGCTGAGATGGTTGTGCAGGCCTTAGGATTCCAGGGTTATCAGGAATGGAATCTTCTTTGCACAGGAAAAGTGAGCGGCTGAAAGGGTATAATTCACTTGTGAAGTGGCTGTCTTAATTAGGGTTTCTATTGCTGTGGGAAAACAACATGACCAAAGCAACTTGGGGAGAAAAGGGTTTGTTTGGCTTACAATCTCACGTAGCTGTTCATCTTGAAGGATATCAGGACAGGAACTCACACAGGGCAGGAAGCTGATGATGCAGAGGCCGTGGACGGGTGCTGCTACTGGCTTGCTCCTCACGGCTTGCTCAGCCTGCTTTCTTAAGGAACTTAGGACCACAGCCCAAAGGTGGAACCACTCACAATGGGCTCCCCCCGTCCCACTGTCCCACCGTCCCACCCCGCCCCATCAATCACTAATTAAGAAAATGCTCTATGGGCTTGCCTGCAGCTGGATCTTACAGAGGCATTTATTTACTCGAGCTTCCCATCTCTCAGAGAGCTATAGCTTGTGTCAAGTTGACAGAAAGCTAGGCAGCACAGGGGCCATTTAGTAATGAACTTGTGTTACTCCACAAAGGTTTCCCCTGAGAACTTAAAATCTACTCGGCAGCTAGGAGTGGTGGTACATGAGTTTAGTACTAGCACTCAGGAGGCAGAGGCAGGTGGGCCTCTGTGAGTTTGAGACCAGCCTGGTCTCCCATTGCTTACGGAGACCAGTAGTTCTCAACCTGTGGGTCTCAACTGCTTTGGCAAACCTCTATCTCCAAAAATATTACATTACAATTCATAACAGTAGCAAAATTACAATTATGAAGTAGCAATGAAAATAATTTTATGGTTGGGGGTCACCACAAAAATGAAGAACTGTATTAAAGGGTCAGAGCATTAGGAAGGTTAAGAACTCACTATGGTATAGTGGGTTCTAGGTCAGCTAGGGCTACATAGTGAAACCTGTCTCAAAAAAAAAAACAAACAAAAAAACAAAAAAAAACCTCAGGGATTTTATACTCACCCAACTGGCTTGAAATTACTCCTGGTAATGTAACTAAAATTTTTTTTAATCTTTGGCAACCATCCAGTCCATTGCTAGGTAAACTGTGGGGCTCAGAGGACCATCTAGAGTTATCAGTGTCTTCAATGATAGAATGGCCGGCAATAGTGAAAGTGCACTCCTTCTAGAATCCGGGGACTCCTGATTCAACTGCCCGGGATTTTAAGTCAGTTTGAATAAACATCCAGGAATATGGAAGTCTTCCATTATCTTTTCCTCCATCCTGCAGACCTTATAATCAAATTTAGGGTATTGCAGAATGTGTAATATTATACCCCAATACCTGGGGAGAAACAAAAACAACAAACAAAAACATCAGAGCATTCTGGGAAATTTCTTGGAAAAACAGTGCAAAAGCTTTTTGTTTTCGTTTGTTTGTTTGTTGATTGGTTGGTGGGTTTTAATTTTATGTGTATGAATTTTTGTTTGTTTTTTGAAACAGAGTTTCTCTGTGTAACAGCTCTGTCTGTCCTGGAACTCTCTGTAAATCAGGCTGGCTTTGAACTCACAGAGATCTGCCTCTCTGTTGCTAGGATTAAAGGCGTGTACCACCACCTGGCTTGTGTATGGATGTTTTGCTTGTGTGTATGTCAGTATGCCACATATTTGCCCAGGGTCCGAGGAGACTGGAAGAGGATTTTAAACTCCTTAAGACACACTAGAGTTTTAGAATAGTAGGTTATGAAAGAAAAAAATTTAGTCAAATCACAAGAAATAAATTATATACATTTACTAGTAAAAACAGACCATTTTAGGATGATTCTAGAATCAGAAGGGTGGCAAGACAAAGCATGCAATGAATTTAGTCATGAGAGAAGACTGAGCATAGAAAAAGTTTTAAAATATTTTACAGGTCTTACTTCTTACATCCACGATGTGATTTGGTCTTATTTGTCTTGAGAAAGTGACTTGCAGTGTTGCCAGATCTGTCTCCAGTCCCTGGACCCAGGTGGTACTGCTGCCCTAGTCACTAGGTAGCTGAGAGAAAACTCACATTGTCACTGATGGACAGGATGCATTAGGTGTTTCCAGGTTCTTTTTTTTTTTCCTAAAGATTTTAATTATTTATGTATATGAGTGCTTTATCCACATGTACAACTTTATGCCAGAAGAGGGCATCAGATCCCACTAGAGATGGTTGTGAGCCACCATGTGGTTGCTGAGAGTTGAACTCAGGACCTCTGGAAGAGCAGCAGTGCTCTTAACCACTGAGCCATCTCTCCAGCCCCGTTTCCAGGTTCTTAGTGGCTGTTCAGAAATGAAATAAATGTTCACACAGTTTGTAAACACAGCAAGGTAACTTTATTCAAAATGAAACTATAAATATAGGTCACAAACAGGCCACATGAGTTGGGCTCCACAGTATTGCCTGGGGCTTCTTATGGTGTTAAAAGGGAGGGATGGTTACTAAGGTGGTTCTTTATTTTGATTGACAGATATAAGCTGGATAACCTCTTTTTTACTGCTCAAATTTAATCAAATATTACTCAATTATATATATATGCATAAGATGGTGTCTTAGTTAGGGCTTCTATCACTGTGAAGAGACACTGTGACCATGGCAACTCTTATAAAGGAAAACATGGGCTGGAGAGATGGTTCAGAGGTTAAGAGCACTGACTGCTCTTCCAGAGGTCCTGAGTTCAGTTTCCAGCAACCACATGGTGGCTCACAGCCATCTGTAATGGGATCTGGTGCCCTCTTCTGGCCTGCAGTCATACACTCTTTATACATAATAAATGAATAAATCTTTAAAAAAAATAAAGGAAAACATTTGATTGTGGTGGCAGCTTACAGTTTCAGAGGTTCAGTCCATTATCATCATTGCAGAAAGCAAGGTAGTGTGCAGACAGACATGGTACTGGAAAAGGAGCAACAGGAAGTATACTAAAACACTGGGCAGTATCTTGAGCATAAATGAGACCTCAAAGCCCGCCTCCACAGTGACACACCTACTCCAACAAGACCACACCTCCTAATAGTGCCTCTCCTTTTGGGATTTTGAGGGCCAATTACATTCAAACTACCATTGGGATTCTCCCTAAAAGTTCATTTAGAGAACAGTTTGCCATGTTGCACATTGACTCAAAACCAGTTTGAGCATCCTCATACCATTACATAACTGGAGTACAATTGAATAGAGTCTGTTTGATGGTCATTTATCAAGAAACATTTATTCATTGTTCAGAGAGGGATGTGTATGAACTCCATGCAGGTAGGGGGTCCTAGTTTGCTAACAGGTTTATTGTAGAATATTATTTTAAGGTGTGTTGCTTTTGTTTATGCTCTGGAACATTTGTTTAATGATGCAAAGATGTGTTTGATTAAATGAAATTCACCTGCAGTCAGGAGGCCACGATAGCAACTAGCTGACAGGAAGTGGTAAAGAGGAGCCAAGTAGAGAAGGGTTTTTAAGTAGGGATGAGGAGGAGCACGAGGGCTTTTTGGAGGACATGAGCAAGGAGAGGAGATGAGCTACTTGCTATTCAGCCTCTCTGAGGAGTAGAATTCCACCTTGACATTTGAATCTTGAGTTCTTCAGAGGGACAGAGATTTAGTTAAGTTCCCTTCATAGCATTGAAAGAGTCGATGCCTGAGGGAACAGAATTCCCTCAGGCTGTGGCTCTTGTGACCTAACCACTGCTGGTAGCAGTAGAGTTGCAGTTGCTGATTCAAACAGCCATGGTTTAAAAGGCAGCAGCAATTAAAAAAAAAAAAGACAATAATTGGCACCCAATGTGGGGCTCACGTTTTCATAGGTCTAAGAAAGCTTGAAAGAAAAAAAGAAAAAAAAGAAGATTTGGCACCTTTAAGAGTTTTTGCCCACAGGTGAGTCCTTGAGCAGCCAGTACATTAAGTAGTAACCAAAAAAAAAAAAAAAAAAGTAAAAAATGCCTGCCACAGTGCAAGCATCGGCATTCTAGAGCTCTAGGAAGGTTGAACACAGTTCTCAGTCACAAACCTCCAACCATGCTGTGAGCTTTAGTCCTGGCTTTCATGACCCAAGAAGTGGGTGGAACCAGCTGTGAGTCGCATGCAGAGGATCCAGGTGTAGGTTAGCAGTTTAAAGGTTTAATCATACAGTTAAAAAAGTCTGGCCAGGCGGTGGTGGCGCACGCCTTTAATCCCAGCACTCGGGAGGCAGAGGCAGGCGGATCTCTGTGAGTTCGAGGCCAGCCTGGTCTCCCAAGCGAGTTCCAGGAAAGGTGCAAAGCTACACAGAGAAACCTTGTCTTGAAAAACCAAAAAAAAAAAAAAGTCTGAAGGTACCCAATAAAAGAGGTCCACACAGAAAAACCTCTAAATGGGTTACAGTGTGTTTAATAATGTATGTAGGCTTAGAAAAGAAAAAGGGTATAGTCATAAAAAAAGAATAGTTTATAAAATAAGGTCTTTAAAGAGAAAGTAAATAAAAAAGTCACATAAGATGGGAAATACACAGGGAGTCTGGATCCAGTATAGTATTGTGTTGACTTTGACTATTTTGAATGCTAAACAGCAAAAGACAGCTGTTAGGACACATGAGATTGTGAACAGGACTGCAAAACTGAAACTACCTAGATACTTTAGGGCTATCTTAACTTTAAAAAAAAGAAGTCAAAAAATATATTGTCAAATGGAATCAAAATGCTTTGGAATTTTGTTTCCACAGGAGATGAGAAGCTGTGGATTCCTTCAGTGTTGATATGGATCAGGTTTGATCAGGCATAGGCAAGACCTCCTGAATCTTGACAGGTGATAACTATCAGCAAAGATTACTGCTGGTCTTCCTAGGACTTGGCTATTATCTGAAATTTTATCTCTGGAACCCTAAAGATACTTCATCCACAAACAGCAGGAAGCAGTATGGAGAAAACTACATCCACATTCCCAAGAGTTAGGGAGTGTGGGTGGTTTTTGGTTATTTGGTGGGTTATGGATGTTTGTTACCATTTAGGGGAATAAAGAAAATTGATAGAAATTCAAAATTATTTTTGTTACACTATATATATACATATATGTATATAACTATATATATACATATATATGTTTCTAATCTTGTCTAAAGGATTTTTGTTTTTTTGGTAAAAAAAATTAAGGTTATTTTTGTTACAACATATTGTATGTATGTTTCTATTTTTGAGGTGTTGTGCCTATGCAGTTCATTTGGGAATATAGGGTGAAGTTCTAGTTTTTGAAAACTATTATTATAAACTATATAGGACAATCAAGAAACATAGCTCAGTAGTTAGTCATTTATAACAATCAAATTTATACATATGTTAGGTATGTTTTCTAGGTTAAATAGATATATTTTAGATAGATGGTCTTCAAACGTTTCAAAGACTTACAGAATATGGCATTTAAAATGTTTTGTTAAATTAGGGCTTTTCATGACAATGAGGCACATCTGCTCCTGGCAGCCCCGATTTACCTCAGAGATGATGGGTATCGAAGAAACTCCTTATGGAGTTTTCTTTCACTGTGGCAAGGTTAGCCACTGGGCAAAGAAACTGCTCTTGCCTTCAACTGCTGACAATGTGCTGTGCAGACTGGACATGCAGGACACACAGGAAAAGACTGTTGAACTTGCCAAAACAAAGCAGGACAGTCCTTCAAAATTCCTGCTTCACAGAAGAGTCTGCCAGATATTCTGCAGGACACAGAGGTAAGTGACTGACAAACTTTGCCAAAACAAGGCAGGACAGTCCAAAATTCCTGCTTCATAGAAAAGTCTGCCAGGTACTCTAGGCCTGTGGGCTTAAGATGGATGCCCCAACATTGTAGAGTAACTTTGAGTGACTCTCCAGGTAGCCAGATGTCTCTGTTGTTAGATAATATTACATCTTTGGGTCTTTGATGGAGTTGAAGACTAGATAGTTCATCCTCTGCCAATAGACTGGGCCCGAGGATGAACAGACAGCAATCCCAGATGGACCATCAGGTACATAGCTGTTTGGTGATTGAGTGGGCTGGCTCAGCAGTGGGGAGACAACCCAACTGAGGTGCCTGAGAAAGTCAGGAGTTCTCTGCCCGTGAGTTCCTTGTCACACACTTGGTGATCAGATGGTAGGCTGCAATGTTAGTTGTCTTCCTTTTTATAGGTTCCAGGTGAGGGTGCACCACCCTTTCCTTAGCCTAGTGTGTTCAGTAAACCCACAGGCCTGTGTTTGCATGTTTGTGGGTGTAACTGACACATGTGTACAGACAAGTACATGTGCTTGCATGTGTGGAGGCCACAGGGCAACCTCAGATATCTGTTATTTTTTTTTAAAGCAGAGTCTCTCATTGGCCTGAACTCACCAAGCAGTCTAAACTTACTGGCAGTAAGCACCAGGGATCTGCCAGCCTCCACTTCTCCAGCAATGGGATTACAAGTGCCTGCACCTCGCCTGGCTTCTTTCACTTGGGTTCTGGGGATCAAAGTCAGGTCCTCCTGCTGGCTCTGCAAGCACGTTACTGACTGAGCTGTCACTCCAGCCCCATCCCTGGCTGTTCCGACGTGACTTTAATACACCTGTCTACTGATACACTCTCAGTTCACTCTGATAAATTTGTAGGTGGCACTTGTCCTACTTTTAGGGACAAGTTACCTATCTGTTTTGTGAATGATAGCAAACAAATGCTAGTGTTTACGTGCCCAACAAAGTACGTAGTTATCCCGTCTTTATGGTTGCACTCAAAAGAGAGTCCAAAGCTTCTTGTAAAATGGGTTCTCTCAGGGCAAGGCACAGTCTGAAAAACCACTATTTTACACAACGTGGGAGTATTGTAGAACAGGGCACACAGCCTGGTCACCACCTCTTGATTCCTAAGAGCAATTGGTTTGGTTTTGGAGACAGGGTCTCACAAGTAGTCCTGGCTGGCCTGGAATTCACAAAGATCTGCCTCTCAAGTGTTGGGATTATGCATATGTGGTGTGTGTGCAGCATTATACCCAACCACCCATCAGCTTTTTGTGCAAACCTTATCACTGAGGCTGCTAGTACAGGTAGCAAGTCGACTAATTTGGGCTTTTTGACCTCTACTTTTATAATTTTTATCAGTGCATCTGATATTGCTATATTTAGTTGTTTCTAAATCTCTAATTTTCTTGATAGTGTGTGTGTATGTGTGTGTGTGTGTGTGTGTGTGTGTGTGTGTGAGAGAGAGAGAGAGAGAGAGAGAGAGAGAGAGATCCTTCTTCACTTGTAAGAATGTTTACTTTTTAGTATCAAGAGATCCCATTTGTTGGGTGATGGTGGTGTATGCCTTTGATCCTAGCACTCAGGAAGCAGAGGCAGTCAGATCTCCAAGTTCAAAGCCAACCCTGGTCTACAGAGTGAGTTCCAGGACAGCCAGGACTACACAGAGAAATTCTGTCTCAAAAAAAACCAACAAAAGGGAGAGGGAGAGAGAGGGAGAGGGAGAGGGAGAGGAAGAGGGAGAAGAAGAGGGAGAGAGAGAGGGAGAGGGAAAGTGAGAGGAAGAGGGAGAAGAAGAGGGAGAGGGAGAGGGAGAGGAAGAGAGTTCCCTTTTATCAATTGTTGACCTTTCCTGTACTACCAGAGGCCTCATAAGTTAGCCAAATATACTTTTCCAAATAGGCACTTTTGGAAAAGTATATTTGGCTAACTTATGAGGCCTCTGGTAGT